>WYDF02186228.1:1619-21821 GCA_009867245.2 Adranes taylori | reverse complement strand
TTAGAGAAGAGAAAGAAATTGTACGAAAGAATTGGGTGGTCAATTAGTAGATGGGGAAAAAGGGTGCTAGATGGAGAGGGAGTGATGAATGAGATTGTCGAGGAATGTTAGATTTGGGGAAACCAGAGAGGGATGATAGGATACGAAGAAGTAGGTTTAATTGTATATATGAATGGATAAGGATTGAAGAGGGGATGGCAGAGTATTTAGGGTCGGGAATGAGTATGAAAGAGAAAAGGATGATTGCGAGGTTTAGGTGCGGCAGTGAAGAACGGGGTAATAGATATTGTATGAGTGACGAAGAAAGAAAATGAAGAGCTTGTGGTATGGGTGAAGAAAATTGGATGCATTGGATGAGAGATTGTATAAAGATGGAGTGGGCGGAAGAGGATAAGGTGATAGGAGATAATTGGAGATGTTTGGGGCAGGATGGGGGTGGATAGAGTATGTGAAATACTTTTAACATTTAATGCAAACATTATTTCGTGCTTTGCCGCTGCCACAGATGGATAAGTCCAACTTAACTAATCGATACTAAAAGCATTCGGTAGGTGGTGGTAGTAGCGAGCACGTGTGTTCTCACGGTACTATTGAGAAAGCTGATTAAAGCGAGCAACAACCAACTGTTTCTTCTTTAAGTGCCATGTACTCCAAGTACGTTGGCTTCCAGTAACTTTATTCTATCTGTGGTAGTTCAAAACAATATTCTAGTAGATAGGTTGAATCAATGTCTCAAGTTCTTCAACCATGACAGTTTTCTTCCTGTCTGGCTTCGACGGCATGCAATTTTGCCCTGAATGATGTTTTGAAGAAGCATATACTTAACATTTCACATCACTTAACTGAAATACTCCAAGTTCCGCCGCATTATTGTATTTATTACTTTTGCATGTTTCTGCATTTGAGCAAACACCCCCACATTCAATCTACGCGCCATCCATAATATTCTTAATATTCTTGTGTACGTCCAAATTTCAAATGCCTCAAATCGCTTACGCATAGCATTTGTAAGCGCCCATGCTTCCATTTCGTACACATATGCTGAAAACATAACAGCAAATCAATATTAGTGTTATTGATAGGGTACGTGAGGTAAGAACCCTCTTCATGTTCATTAACGCCAGTTTCACCAGATTCGTTCAAATAACACTCAAGGTATTTGAAATGATGTAGTCTCTCGACGACATCATTGTCAATTGTTTGCCGAATACTGTTTAAAACTTTATTGAAGACCAACCATTTCGTTTTCATTGCGTTTCGGTTTAGTCCCATTACTAAACTATGTATCACGACTGCATCCAATATCGTTGGCAGATCATTGTCGAATGACCATTGTAGCTATTAACATAGTATCATACGTATATCTGATATTATTAATGGGTATTCCGTTAACTATTACACCAACGTCAAGTTCGTTTAATACCTCACCCATAATAAATTCCGAATATAAATTAAACAATAATGGCGATAGGACATAGCCCTGTCGTACGCCCTTCAAAATATTGATGTTCTCTGTTGTATCGTGATCGACTTGCACTAGAGCTTATCGACTCCAATTCAAGTTCACTATTCCACGTATTCAAAACGTGGCCCTTAGTGATAATAATAATAATAATAATAATAATAATAATGATACATGATAAGTAAATAAAATCATGTCTAGAAGATATCCAGAAGATAGCCAATTATCAGATAGATTGACAGAAAGTTATAATAAAAATGTTACCCAAATTCGTGTATCAGGAATTAAATACTGATTGAACATTGTGCACGGTGTATGGGGACATTGTACATGTGTAATTATCGCTTAAGATTACTTTTGTTTGCAAATAAGCTAAGTACAATTTACATCTCTGGCTATTTTGTCTCTCACAAGTAGATTAAAATAAATTAAATATTTTGTTGATATGTTTAATACTTTAAACCGACAAAATGCAGAGAAAAAATATTTAATATAAAATATTTATTTGTAATCCTTTATGGAAAAAATATATTTTATTGTGATTTAAAATTGACGTGCAAATGAAATGAGATTATAGTAAAATTATATAATGTAGAATTTCATCTCATTTTGAAACAGGGATAATTAAAAAAAAAAGATTGTAATATAAATATATTTAACAGAAACGAGGCAGAGTTATTCATATTGATAATGAAAAATCGTTCTCTGTTGCTTTAACTGTCGATGTCATTGAGAAACATAAATATCTTCGTAAAAGGAAGAAACTATAGCAACTCTATTTTCTATTTATTGAGAGGGCAATATCACAGCTGTCGCTTCGATAACAAAGATAGAAGATCCAAATGTCAATAGTAAAACAAGGAAAGAAATACTTCTGTCTGATGTATGAAATTGTCTAGCTCGGCAGCCGTCAGACTTGCCTGCCAATGCCAAACCAATGGTCGCCTCAGTGAGTTGGTGTTTAATAACACCATCTTTGTTCAATACGTGTTTTGTGTTCGTCGAATGACAGAGAACGAGTTATGAATGTGGTGCAAGTAGAAGTAGAAGTACCAGTCTTTATTGGGCTTTATTCACAATGTTTACACGCACATAAACGTGACAAACATTTCAGTGCATTTCAGTTGCGGTGTTAGTGATTAGAAGTATGATGATTTGGGGGTAGATTTTGCACGTTTTAATACATCGTTTTGTTTATGAATAGATTTTTAACTAAACACTATTAATTAATTCGTATAGTTTATATAGCATGTGGACAGTGTGCGAATTTTAAAACGTTCATATCATTTGCAAGTTTGTTTTGATTCGGTTACGCAGAATGCTATTTGAGAAATACCAAGCTTTGGCGAATGTTACAGCAGCGAAATTATATTTCAATATTCCGCCACCTTTAACACGGGCACCACATATCAGGTATGTTTAATATTTAGACAATTTTTTCTTTGACAAATTACGTGATTAATATCATTTGGCGCCTTTTCTTTATAACATTTTAAGCTCTTTTGTTAGTGCAGTACAACCATTTTTCTCCTAGTGCCTCATGTGCAGAGTATATGTGAAATTAAAACATCAGCTTCAGGGACTCAATTGCTATTAGTTTAAAGTATATTATTTCGCAAGAAATAATATGTCAATATAATTAAATACAATGTTTATGTAAATTATATCAAGTAAACAACATAATTAACAATTTGTTTATTATACGTTGTATTTATTGAAATATTACCATATTTACTTGAGTACAAGGTACTTTTTATTTACTGTTTTCAAAATTAATGTGGCTAGTAATTAGTACAATGTTTATATATTTAACAAAGGCAAGGAAGAATACACATAACCTCACTTTCGCTTTTGTTGTATCTTAGTAATCGAAACATAACATATACGAAAACCATAAACTGCATTTACATTAAAATATTAACTCAGCAGTTTTGGTGTCGTTTAAAAATGGTGCTTTTGTCAAGAATAATAGACCCACAGATGTATTGCGCGAGGCGATGAAAACAGGAGGGTTATTTTGGGTGGTAAGTTTTAGTTATACAACCAGTGTTGTCACTTCTAGATAAAATAAGTGTATTAAATGATAATATTGTATTAACTGTGAAATACGTCATATAAGTGCTTTTTTATTCGTATATCATAACTATGCGTACAAATGACATTGGGCGGGATTAATTTTGTCATTTATGGCTGAAAGAAATTAGGTGCCTTTAGCTTAACGAAGAAACGACTGCATACAATGATTCAATTTTATGGTGCAATGTTGCCACATGAAAAATATACTTGTTTAACGGGATGCTGTCTTAAAGCTGCATCGTTAATACAAAATTTACGTTAATTTATTGTATACCATAAAATTCGTCATAATTTTACGAAGAGATTGAGGTATAGATAATCATCGTACGTTTATTTTTAAGAAAATAAAACATTAGTTTGATTTCGTATTATTATTTGTATTGAATAAACGGCCATGTTTTCTTTCGTAAGTTTACATTCATCATAATGTTTATTTATATGGAAGATACAGTTGCCGCGTTATTTATTGAACGTATATGAATTTAAAAATGATGACAATTAATTGTCAAATACGTAATTATGACCACTTTTGACATTATAAATTATAAAAATTATTAACTTTAATCATTTTTTACTAATTTAAAAATACACGTACGATAATGATCCGTACCGCAATCTCTTCGTAAAATTATGAGGAATGCCATCAACGATTCTTATTGTGTACTTGTAACTATTAGTATCCAATTTAATATCTTTGATATAATTCTGTAATGATTTTCTTTTTTTAAATTAAGGATATTAGATAGTATTACTTTAAGACGTACAACTTTTCGCTAATAATTAACTGAGTTTATTATTTCGAAAACTGCATATTGACGTTTAGGAAGTTTAATTTGGCTTCAGAAAGCAAGGTAAGAGTAGCTGCTCATTTCTGGCATAGTTGATAAGCTTCATCAGTACCCGCTGCTTTCACATAGTATCATTGCATTTGTTAATAAAAACCAAAGCTTAACTACGTGCACCACCAGGCATAACAAACGAATTTGAAAATCGTTTATATTATTATACATAATTGTATACCTATATTATTACTTATGAATTTAAGATTTTCTTTTTATTTGAAACAAGTATTTATCAAATAAAGATTTGGCTATACAGAGTATTAGTTCTGCAACGGCTCTTTTTCTTTAAACCGACCCCACAACTATGTTTTAGATAGTCTCTATCGAATGTCAAATTTCGTATGCCAATTTTATGCAAAAGGAAATATACTTTTATACGTTTATATTGCCCCTTGGATTCTCTTTAAAACAATAACCAGGATGACTAGTTTAGCTTCCTAAATTTTAGGGTTAAAAAAGTCAACGCCCGGAGAACTTTTTGAATGAAGTGGATCTTTACAAATGAGTGAGTGGATTTAAAAATAATGGTTAGATTTGAGTAGAAGGTGACGAGAGATGATGAACAGCGTATAATGGGTACATTAATTAAGGGAGGAGTGGTATAGATAGAAATGGATAGGCAAGAGCTAGAAATGTAGTATATTAGAGTATATGTTGCTCACTTGATGTATAGAGTGATAAGATGAAAGAATATGATTGGGTTATAAAGGAGATGGAAGATAGAATGAAAGAGAAGTGGGAGTAAATGTAGCAAAAGATATATGTATATTAAGATGGAGAGAGGTAATACGAGATAATTAGCATCGAACAGGTGTATGGAGAATAAAAAAGGGTATTTGCTATGTTTAGGTGTTGTAGTGCTAAAAGAGAAAATAGCATTGGATGAGTGTGAATGAATATGTAGAGCGTTCGGTTTATGCGTGGAATTTTGGTATTATTGGGTGAAGGAGTACATAGGTCTGGTGTGAAAGGAAGAAGCGAAGGAGAATGCGATGAAGTGGAGAAAATGTTTGGACGAAGATTGTAAAGGAATGGAGGAAGATTATGAATACGTTGAATAGGGGAAATGGGTAAAACACAATTAAGAGAAATATGAAAGGAAGTAAAGGTGAATGAATTACGGATTAATTTATTTTTCCACTTCCATTTAAAAATTTTGTTTTGAATCTAATGTTTTGTTTTGAAATTTGAACCCAATAAGAATTAGGTTGTTTATGTCAATAAATGTTATCTATATACTTAGCATAAGCAGGGAGGATTTGTTATAAGAGCAAATACTTTGCATTTTATAAGATCTATAAACTGAAATAAATGCAACTTAACAAATGTACACAATTAGATTATATAAGAATTTCTAGATTGTTTCATCTTATTATCTACTAAAACAGGCAGCTCACCCAACCCTTGCCAACAATACCAGTGTTCGGTATCTCAAAATATTTAATTGAAAGATCTATGTAGCAAATCTTTGCACACATCGCGATAGTTAAATACACCGATGTAAGTACACTGATTCGTATTACAAGGTTTGATCTTGATATAAAGTTGGAACCGGGTATGAAAGGAGACCTTTGCTGCACAGCGACAGTCATATACGTTTATGCTGGTAATTTATTCACTTTTGTTGTACTACAATAACATGTTTATTATGTTTTATTCCACAGGATTGTGTTCTCTCACCCCCTCTCGCTCCCAGAAAAACTATACTTCTTTTATTATCTGTGGTGAGCTCATAATGTCTACAAGTTTTTAAATGTACACTGATTTATAAAAAACAATATTGTCCAACTAGGCTATATACATATGGACATGTCTCGCCCTAATTGTAAAACTACTTCTTTTCATGCAAATTTTATAGGAGTCACAAAGGCCTGTATTATATTCCCATGCATCATTTGAAAGTGTAAGAAATGTTGCGTATTTAATTAAATAACATCCCATAAAAATAGCAGAGTCGGGAAAACTCAAATAACATCGTTGACAGATTTATGGACGCGAAGTAGACCATAGAATTGATTGCGTATATCCGTATACACACCGCGCCATTAAAGTGTCCCTCAACGGCATACATCAGCACTAAAATATATACAACTATCGAAAAACAGGCAAATCAATGCTCACTTCTTTTTTCGTTTAACGATATAAGGGTATCACAACAAAATAATATAAGATAATAGGAGCATATGAAAGATATAATAAAATAAACACGATCACAAAATAAATGGTTTTTAATGTTCACTTTGTGATTCGGTGTAGTAGCTGACAATTTATTTTAGAATTATTTATTTGGACAATTTATTTTTATTTTCTCGTCTTCAATTTATTTTAGAAGAGACCCATCTCTGCAACTTTTGTATTATTTAAATTGTCTAAAAGTTAAAAAAAATCTGTTACAATTGTAACGTTTTGTTATTTCATTAGATTTAGAAAATTAATAATTAGTGCTGAGTGTGCTGATCATTTAATAAATACCGACAATAAATTGGGCAAATGATAATTTGGCTAAGCTCACAAATAGTTTTGAAATTATCTTGTTTTTTGATCGCAAAATATATAAACACACATAATTCAGGTATTTGCTGGGGAATTTATAATGTCTCAGTTGTAGTTTATCAGCGGACACATAGCTAGTTGTTTAACAGGGAACGTACAGTGTAAATATGTAAAGGATGTTTGGCTCTATTGAGTTCTTATAATTGAAATTTGTTTCTTCCATTAAGGAACCAGAGGCCAATCAAGGATTCATTTTGTATACTGTGATATTCTTGAAATTTGGATCTAACTAAAATGAACTTCTGAGTTGTCACCCACTCATCTTCATCAACAACTTCTTAATTAATATCATTTGTTTTGATAAGTCTGTGTCCAAAGAGATTCTAAGAGTCTGGTTTGATGACATATCGTCAGAATTTATGTTATTAAATAAATCGTTACTTTCATACTTAATTTTGGTCGACTATGTTGGGTTACCAACTAATCATTGCTCGAAAAGTTTGGAATTTCATATACTTGCTTTGTTTTGTTTTTGTTTCTTTGGGAACCCTGTGGGAGTTGAATCTATTTTACATTTAGGAGTTTTCTATGTATATATGGATTCCTCCACTGTCTTCTCGGGTTCTGATGGCATTTGTGATATCAAGTCACCTCTTATGATTACTTCTTTATTGCTACCAGGCATATCGTGATATTTCGTCCGAGAATGGCTAGTAGTCTCTTCTTCAGCTGATGAATTTATCTCTGGCTGTAGGCTGCTGTTTTCGCCATTCCTGTGCAAAGGGAATTTCCTCGGTTCTATTGTCGGTTTTGATTCATCCTCTTCTTTCCTATTATCTCTCCTCTTATGTTCTTCCTTATTTATTTTGTCTCTTTTATGACTCCTATATTTTTTTTATTTGACTGTCCCCCAAACTCCACTCTCTATGGAACCTCCGATCAAGCAGCTGGACGATCCAGCATTGATCAATGGCATGTCCGCAGAAGCTACTAAAGCTTAGAGATTCGGTTAGTTAATTTCTTTTTAACTAATTAGTCAAAACCAGGCCGACGTTTCTAGCAATATGAGGTCTCTGTTAAATCAGTAGAACATTAGCTCACTAGAAGATTAATGCAACATGCTATTATCGGGAGAAGCTGGACTCCTTATTTTCCTATTGTTTAGAATCAAATTGACTACCAAAATATAAGGTGTCACATACCGTTGGCAATGTTTGATATTGTGGTAAATACTACAAAACATGTTTCAAATAAATATTTTTTATTTCATTTAGGCTATAACATAAAAAGATTTTTGTATGTACAGATAGTTTCAAAAGTGTTGGAACAAAACATTTTAATTGCAATATCTTATTATTACATTTTCTGACACTAGACAAAATTTTAATGACACTTAATATTGTTCATTTAAACTAGGGTTACCGAGTTAATAGTCATTTTTATAAAATGTTATTCGTTTGCAGCATACGTAGAAATTGACTATAATTTTCTTCTCTGTTGTATCAAGTGGAACGTCTGTAGATTATTAGCAGTTAAAAAAACATTTAACAGGTATAATTATAGTATGTAAATTATTTTAAAGTTAATATTTTTCCATAAACAAGTTTTCTTATATATGTATATATATATATATATATATATAATATTTCTTTTAAATTAAGATTATTTCTTGAGCAGATCCTTTATATTTTTATAATTTTAAATGATCAGAACGTTAATGGCATAATCACAGATTTTTAACCCTCTATTGCACAATTTTTAGAATGTCGCTGAAACTTTTTTAATAGTTGTATTGAGCTATTATAAGTTACCAAAAATACATCATATGTTTTTTTAGTGTTGCTCATTATTTTTCCAAAAAAACTGTGATGTGTCCATTTGGGAACGTTGTGCACCGTGACAAAGAAAAATATCAACGAAACATAATAAATAGGTAAATTATTTCTGAACGTTCAAGCATTTTTAGTCAGTGTTATTACATGTAAACTTCACGAAAGCAATTTTTAGTATCACACAGGCACAAGTGAACTTTACATTTTTCACACATCAACCGACTTTTTCTTTTGACGTTGGAGTTGGTATTTTTGCAGCTTTGGTAATAGGGTCTATGGATAGGCCAGTGTCCAATATTATCCTTTTGAGTAAAGAACGGAGGTAGAGGTTCCTTTCGGTTCCGTTTATTGGAGGTTCAGTCTGAAGACTTGAACGGCCGCGGCATTTTCATTTCTCGCCTAGTTCATAGCATAAGGCTACTGTCACCTGTCTCTTGAAATAAAGCAAACCCATTTTGTAGTTTCCCGATCGTCGTTTTCTGGTCTCTGGTTTGCAATTCTTCTGTACAATAACCACAAATTGCAAACAGTTTCGTCAATAAGGTGAAATAATATACGGTGGTACCATTTCTTGCTCCTATTAGGGAATCTTGAAGGTCCACCTCACCCATCTGCTTATTATACACTTTTGTAATATCTGGACATGGTATATCCTTTGTTGCGTTTTCTGATTTGTAAAATCTTTTGACAGTGTATTGGCTTAAGCCAGCAAACATAGAAGCCAGAGACTTTGCCGAACCAGTTAACGACAGTTACCTTGGTGTTCTTCTCAACTGCATTTCCTTATTTGTTGGCGTTGTGCAATTCTGTAGACCTAATAGTTGCGACTGAGTGGATATCCCGTTTGTCAAGATGTGCCAACAAAGGCAGACTGCAAAAATAATTGTCATAAAACAATTTATAATGTGTAATTTATGAATCAGGAATTCGTTGGCTCAATCTAGCAACTACATTTCTGACAGCCCCTAAGCCTGAAGTGGTGTCCTGTGTCTGACCATAACATAATTCCGTGGTGTACGTAAATCCTCTGACTCTTGCCAAAACCCACATTTTGTATCCCCATTTATGCGGTTTCTTAGGATTCAGGTTTTGATCCTGCCTTTATATGGGATTATTTATTCACCTGCAGACAGATTTTCTTTCATGGGAATTGACTGAAATTTTGCATTTAGATGATCTATAACTGGACTAATTTTATTTACTTTATTAGATTGATTGAGTCAAGCATTACTTTGTGGTAATCCATGATGCGATATCAATTGGAGTTGTATTTTGTTACGTTATTTACCACCTATAGTTTCAATTGTTAACTTGTTACTATAGTTTCAACCCTTTCGAGCCATCTTCAGACATACAGACTTTTTATTTCATATGGAGCTGTGCGGATTAGTTTGAGGTAGATATACTGTTACAGGTAAGCATATTGAGGCTACGAGGGATTGGATTTAATAATATAGACGATTAGCTGGGGGAGCGTCAACAGTTAGATAGATGGATAGACGACCTATTTACTCTCAAAAATTCTGCGTTCTTTAATTAATCATCATTTATCTATCATTTGCTAGTTAACAGATGTTTCGACAGACAAATTACAGAAATGTTCTGCAGGCGTTAAAAAGGTTGCAAAATTTACAAAACTTCAGACCATCAGCTTTGGTCTAGCGGCCATCTTGGATTTAAAAAAGCGTTAGTAATTTTAATTCATTTTTTTTGGTCATCTTAGAGACGGGGTTTTTTTTTTTGTTTACAAACAACTCGACCACGTGCAGCTGGGTGTTTACATATTTATCAATGTATATAATATTATTACTTAAACAACAGACTCGCCGAATGTACAGCGCTATAGGCAACCAACGGTGCAGAAATCTTCATTACCAACTCTCATTTCAAATTTTGCACTATTTTAAATACATAACCTCAACTGTCTATTTTCATTCAACGCGGCGACGATATGAGACCCCGGAGCAGACCATCCGTGTGCAAGTATTATATTCAAATCGAAAATGGAATGCAGAGATCAGTGGTATTATAGTACAACCATCTTTTTTGGCGACCAATACGTTAATCAATATTGCCTGAAGCATCCACCATTATACCTTATCTTACAAAAAAAAAAAAGAAAACGGAAAGGTGAATGCACCGGGGAGGAGCAAATACTGACGATGAATCGGCCGTTTCCTTCTAAAGATGTATGGGATCATCAACATCTTTGTTAGACGCATCATGGTTGTAACATTTGAAAGACTGCGATAAACTCACTAAGGCACTAGCCGGGTGTTGCAAGAAATGAAAATTTGTCTTATGAATGATTGGTTTTTGAATGCAACCAGTTTTGCATTTGTAGATGAATTTGTTGATCATGTTGTTGATGTAGGTATTACAACACTCTGAATGAGAAGTAGGTGAGATAAGGCAACTATCTCTATTGAACCATCTATAGAGATATAAAGTGCAATGACATATTACAGATATTAAGTGCCATTAGAATTGATCATACAAGCAAAGGCGAAAGCCGCACTCCATCGGCTAAAAATTAATATACCGAAATATGCAAAGAAAATGGACATGAAAATTACAGGGGATGAACTATTAAATGAAATCGGACTGTATATCTCCTGTCAAAAATATACATAAAAAGTATGAAGTCATCATAGACTCACAGAGATTTGCGGAGAGAAGATCCTCCTATCTTTCCGGAATCTGTTATAGTCTTGTATACAGACTGTTCAAGAGTTTCTGAAAGTACAGGAGCAGGAATATCAGGAGAACGGCCGAAATGCAAAGTACCCTGCCCTGTGGCAGATTGGCACAGTCTTTCAGACCGAAATATATGCAATCCTCCAATGCGTACAAGAAAACCTAAAAACGAAACATAACAAACACCAGTTCAATCAGGGGGCCCTTTAACAACGCCAAAAGCGTGTTTGAGCTGACGAACGAATGGATCAATGCACTGTGCTACAAGGGCATTATATGCAACGAAAGAGCAGATCCATTAGCACAGAAGGCATCTAACACACAATAGGTCTGGAACTCTGGGAATACCTGCTAGTTCTATCAGAGAAGCAATAGAAAACGGGATCATTCAAAACCGAATAGACTACTGGCGCAAATCAGTAGGAAAACAACACAGTAAGCGCTTTCTAGAGAAGCTATGTAAGAACAAAACCTCAAGTGGTACAGGCCAGAATGATAACTGGCCTGCTAACAGAACACGGACCTCTCAGAGTACATTCGCCTACACAGTGCTAAAGTAGATTGTAAGCTGTATCTGGACTAATGAGACAGCACAACATATCTCATTTGTTGTGCGGGAAAGTCAATCGATCTGGGAAAGTAGATTGAACCGTTTAGCTGCCGTGGTATGGAGCGATATTCCGCAGACAGTCCTAGGTGATAATAAAAATATTCTGCGATGGTTCCGGAGATGTCGGGATTAAACCTTCCAAGCCTATAAAGGTCAACGTTGTCTTTTGTTACAAACTTTGAAATCGAATAAACTAAAATTTTCAGGCGTCTTTATTGAGTTTGGAATTTTTTGCTCTAAGTGTTTAATGCTCAGATTATCTGGAGACATGGCAACGAAAAACATACGAATATCATTGTATGAAATTTAACTAAAATCGCTTCAATACAGTTTATGTTATTCTGGTTATTCAATTTGAGTACAAAGATAGGCATGTTTCGAAATCAACTTTTTGGACTTTGGGACCTTCTAAAAGTACTAAAAGTACTTTTAGAATGAAATTCGAAATAGTAACGTTTCGAAACGAATCACATTGACTTTTTTGCATTTTACACCGAATTATTTTTTGAAAACATGTTTCTTTTTGGTATGTCACTATTTATTTCGCTCTTATTAACGTTATGTACGTTATGTATATTAATTGATGCCTGAAAGATAAATATTTATTTAAATACTACCTTGACTGCTTTATAGCTTTGTTATTTTATGTTGTATACTTGTAGTAACTTGACTGTTGTGTTGATTGAGTAAGTATTGGCTGAGTAAACCTTACGTAATCGAACATTTGAGATCGGTTTCCAGGAAAATTCGATAACCTCCAACAACTGTTGCTAATTCCGAACTATTGTCTTACGTTATAAGTTTTCAATTGAATCAACGTTGAGGCTTTTGATTAAACTGACCCTTTGATTATGAATTACGTAATTAATAACTTCCTTAGATGAATAAATGAGGATATATACATTATTTAAAAATAAATTAAAACAATACTATATATTATTACAGAATTGAATCTTATTAAGGCAGGATCGTAATTATGCTACTGACTACCATTCCGCTTTTATTTTTATTCTGATTGTAACATTTAATGCTCTGCATGAGATTCAGGGGGTGGGAAAAAACGTGAGTGTTTCTATTATTGTGCACAACTTTATATCTACAGGTAAACACATATGTATAAGCAATAACAAAGTAAAATAATATTGTTTATTGTTCCCAAAAATTATAATACGTAGAATGGCTCGACTTGTGATTTTAATTGACTGACAATAATAATTGAAGTTAATTATAATTCAAAATTTGTTAGGATACCATTCCATTAAAAAGTTTAAAAATAAAAGACCGGCGAACTGGATCTGATTTGATTCTATATTATTCGTTCTTCGATACTGAGTACGCTTCTGGAGTGGAACTTCTCTTTTGTCGGTGCTGGCCTGATTTAATTGTTGAATGGTTGTTGGATAATGAAAACAATAATACGTCCGCTTTGTAACTTCTTGGGGCCGCTCATAACTTAGTATTGGAAATCATGGAAATCTTCCAACTGTCTTTAACTTTTGAATTACCCTTCTCGTCCATTCGCCAACACATGAATCCCGTGATCCCTATATTTGCCTACGGTGCAAACAGCACCGCTGTCTACTTTGCTGACGTTTGTGTAATTTCTAACAGGGCAGTCTGACGTGCTTCGCATACCAGACTGCCTTGAACTTATGAATAAGTTTGTCTACGCACAAATTCGTCAACACATAAACCCACCGATCCTGAGTTACTGAACAATTTTTTATTGCTGGAAATCGGTGTAGTATATTCAATTGTTCACATTGTCAAAATTCAGGTCTTTATGTTCCCTAAGTTTCATTTTTTCAACTTTCATAGGAACCGAGATATTTAACATAGCGTAATTTTCTGCCAAGGTCAAATTACTCCTAAGTTTAATCGTTCGTTATTCTAAACTAGCTTAAGTATTAAAGAAACTTTCGATACAAGAACTAAAAAAATACAAAACAGTTTTGGAGAAAATTTATTGCAAAATTTGCATAACAACAAACACCCTGTGAGTACGTTAAATTGTCATTTAAAAAAATGTTTCAAATAAAATGGTAAGAGCTTTAAGTAGCCTATACAAAAAGTTTACACATACGTCGTGGTGTATAGAAATTGAAGACTTTGTACATAAGGTACCATATGCGAGCAAAATTTCATCCTCCTAGTTTTAGAACTGAATTTTTAAATAAACTCATCCGTTTGAACCCATCCCAAAACTATAATTTGGACCCGCCAGTCAAATAAGAACAAATCAGATGAAATCAATTTAAATCAGATCAACTCACATCAAATCAGAGCAAATCAGTTCATGCCCATATTAAACAACTGATAAGACAAAGTATGCAGGTCGTCGGCCTTTCACGCCAGACTGCTATTTTAGAAATGAGTCAAAAAGAGAGTCAAGAGCGATCGTAGCTCATGACAAATCAGAGAGCGTAGCTGTCCGCGTGCTAGACAGCTACTGGGAAAAAGTGAGCCTAGAGCGGCCGTGAGTCAAGAACGGCAACGTGTACAGCGACGCTGTCCGCGCCGAAGGCATGTACAGGAACCGGGGGATTAATGGGTAGGTGATTTTTAGGTCACGCAAATTTAATTTACCCTAACGAACTATTGTGCGAATTGAATTTACTAGTTATAAGGTGACAGTCAAAATGAAAAGGTTCAACTTTTGTTTTATACCAGATATAACAACACGTGGCACTTCCAGTATATAAAAGATAGGGTGGCGATCACGTCCACGAATTTAAAAAAAAACAAAAAAACTGCTATGTATATACATATGAACCAACGTGCCTCTAGCTCCGCCCCAATATCAAAGTAAATAGATTTAAAAACAAGAGCACATAGATTTTAAAAATTAACTAGATACTACCAGAGTCGGTATAAAAAATAATTGTTTATAAAATGTACCAGGGGCGCGGATTTTTTTTCATAAAAAATAGGTTGACGTCATTTGAGACTTTGTTTACTTTGTTATATGTTCTTTGAGAACCCAATATGAGACCTGTAAGACGGTGTTTTTGGAATTTAATAATATTATCAGTGGCGGGCCCACATTATAATTTTAGGAGGGGTTCATACTGATCATTTTATTTAGAAATTCAGTTTTAAAAATTATTTTACGTTTAAGAGATCTATCTAGTGCTTTTAAAAATTGGAAAGGTTGTTATCAATGTCGGGTCCACATTATAATTTTGGGAGGGGTTCAAATCAAAGTAATAATTTTACTTGGAAATTCAGTTTTAAAACTAGGAGGCTGAAATTTTGCTGCCTATAGTATCTTGCATTATGCGTGGAATGAAATTAGTGTCATACCTCCAACGGGTGTAAAACGCGACGTTGCCACGTTAAATGTTTAACAAACTTTTCGATTTATCTCAGAAACTATGAAAACAGGAAAAAATTATTGTTAATCTACAAGTTTCATACTTTTCGACTGTCCATCCCGTAGGTAAATATGTGAACAGGGGGATTTATGTGTTGGTAAATTTATGTATACGCGATTTCAAAAGTTCAAGGCAATTTGGCTTGCGAAGCACGAGAAAATGGGTCCGAAGCACGCCAGACTGCTGTGTTAGACATTTCCCAAAAGCGAGTCAAGAGGGCGCGGCAAAGCGGACGGCTTCAGTAGGGGACCAGGGGATTCATCGATAGGCGCTTTATAGATTACGCTAGTTTTATTTAATTTACTCAACAACTATTGTGCAAATTTAATAGACGAGCTATAAAGTAACAGTCAAAACTAAAACTTCAACTTTTGTTTTATTCAAAATATAATAAACGATTGACTTCACTATATGAAATTTGGGGTGGCGATCACATACATGATTTTTTTATCTTTTATAGAAACAGATTTAAGGCTATGTAATTTTTTTTCAAGGTCAAATATTCTTTCATTTTATCGTCCGTTTTTTAACTCAATCGTTTAGCTTTGATACAAGAAATTGAAATGAAATTTCAGAAGCCTTTTTCGAGAAAATGGGTCACAATGTTTGTATGCATTAACATCGTTATATTCTTACACTTCTCATAATTTAATCATATATATCTTTCTTTGTTATGCAAAGTTTGCGGCTCATTTTCTCGAAAACGGCTCCTGTACGTTTTCTTAAATGTTTGTATGAAAAGACCGCTTAATACTTAAGCGATTCAACGAGTTATAATAACGAACGATTCCAGTTCAGGAAAATCTTATATTCTAAGAAGAACTTGATTCCAGTGAAAGATGAAATCAAACTTGCGGAAACGTAGAGACCTCCTTTGCAACTGTTTGACATTCTAAATATAATGGACCGATTTTGAAAAGTTTTTAATGGTATGTTATGAATTTTCTTAAGACATTTTTCCTGCGGTGTTCTGTTTGTTTCCTCCATGTCCTTACTCCCATCTTTCTTAAATCATCCTCGACATCATCCAGCCATTATTTCCGTCGTTTTCCTTTGCATCTTCTGCCACCTGAATTTCCTCTGTAGATCTTTGTGACAGCTCTATCCTCTGACATTCGCTCTACCATTCCCGACCATCTCAATCTGCTGCTCTTTATTTTCAAATCCATGTCTGCTTAACTGTATATATCATCCAATTCTCTGTTTTTACGTATTCTCCATCGTCCCTCCTCTTCACTGCATCAAAAATATTTTTTAGTGTCTTCCTCTCCCATCTTCTCAAAAGTTCCTCTTCTGCCACAGTCATTTTGCATGTTTCTGTACGTTCATTACCCCGGTCTTATAACAGTTCGATATACAATCACCTTTGACTTCCTACTGAGACTGTGCTATTTCAATATCTTAATCAGAGCCCAGTATGCTCTATGACCCGCTGCAAACCTTGCTTTTATTTCTTCTCTTGTTCTGTTATCTTTGGTTACTAAGAGCACCTCCAAGTATTTGAACTTGTCACACCTTTCATAGTTGAATCCATTTAACTGATGAGTTTAGTTTCTTCAGCTTCATTTCTTCTAGCAAGAAGTAAATACTGCGTTTTGGAGTAGTTCACTCGAAGTCCCAAAACTGCCGCATCCTTTTCTAATCTTCCTAATCCTTGATCCTGATCTTTCCGTCTTCAAAGCTGCTACCAACATCGTCTGTATAAGCTAGATTTAGGCTTATGCGATTAAACAGAGTACCACCTGGATTATTGATCTCCACCCGTCACATCACTCTTCCCAGGACTACGTTAAACAGTGTTGTGAATATCACATCTCTCTGACTCGAATCTTGATGAACCACAAATTCTTTAGTGAGGCTTCCTTCTACTTTAACTTGACATTTCGTGCTGGTAAGAATCATTTGTATCAATCTGATTATTTTAGCTGGGATCCCCATGTCCATCAAGGTCGGATACAACTTTTTGTTCATAGTATTTTTCAACTATTTGTCTTACGATGAAGATATTGTCTACCCTCTCGAAATCCGCACTGGTAGTCCCCCAGTATCTATTCTACGACTGGCCTCAGTTTTATAACCAATACTTTGGCTAGTACTTTATACACGACGCTAAACAAAGATATAACATGATAATTTTCACACTTTGCTTTGATCTTCTTATGAATCGGACAAATAATGGCCAAAGTCCACTGGTCCTCCATCAATTCTTTTTCCCATATTTTCACTATCAGCTGGTGGGCAAGCAGGGTCTAATGTTCACCTCCACCCTTAAACATTTCTGCTGAAATAGTATCACTTCTTGGAGCTTTATTATTTTTCGAACTTTTAATTGCCTGGTTTAGAATCGGTTCTTCCCCTCTTAGAAAATTTTCTTCTTTATCTCTGCAGAAAACTGTTCGAGGTTGAAAGCCTTTCGTCTGTTCCTATATTCTTTTATAGAACTTCCTGATCATTGTATTCTTCTTCTAGCTTTGTGGTAAATTTCTTCGCTGACTCCCGCTTCTTTCTTCTTCAGACTTTGCTTCTTTTCTTTTTGTATTCTTTTGTATTGATTCTTGTTGTTCTACTTATCGCCTCATTTCTCTCTGTTATTGCCTTTTTGCAATCTTCATCAAACCATCCTGGTCTTTCCACCCTTTCTTCTTTCCCTAAAATTTCTTCAGTAGTTTCTTGTAGTTTCCCTCATCGTACACCTCTTTTCTTCAATACTTTCACAGCCCAGTTTTGTTTAGCATCTAACTTCTGCAGTTCAGATTCTTATATTTGTGGAATTTCTTTTTCTTAACAACATTGTATCTTCTTGGAGCTTTACTCTTCCCACCAGCTCTATAGATCGTAATACGTTGTCTGTATTTCACTCTGACCGTATAATGATTCGAATCGGAGTCAGCTCCCCTACTATTATCAACCTCAAGGATATCAGATGCCTGTTTCTTATCAATTACTACAGGGTAGATTTTGAGTGAAGGTGGCCCCATCTCTTGAACACCATGTAGCTTTCCTTATATTCGTTCTCTGGAACCACGTACTTTTCACTACCATTGCATTTCCCATGGAGAAGTCAATAAGTCTTGATCCGTTATTATTTGACTCATCAACTTTCATTTCCTACTATCGCTCTAGGTGGGGTATTAAAATTCCCCAGCACTATTTTCACCTCATGCCTTGGGATGCCTTTCAGTTCCTGTTCCAACCGTCTTTAAAATGTATCTTTCACTTCATCCTCATCATCTTCTTTAGGGGCATAGACACATACAAGAGTGATATTAAATAGACGTGCCTTCATTCTCAGCGTATATATCCTCTCATTTACAGGCTTAAAATTCAGAACTGCTTCAATATCTATAAAAAAAAACATGTACCATCTATTTTACCAATGTCCCCTCCACTACAAAATTGTGTAATTACCATTTCTCATGATACCCTCTCCTTTCTATATGATATCTTGGATTGCTGCTATTCCTATATTGTACATCTCCATCTCTTGGTATAGTCGATTTAGAGCTCCTTGTTTGTTCAATGTCCTCACATTCCAGGTGGCAAAGTACATATCATTTTTGTGTTTTCGTTTTTTTATTTCTTCGCATGGGTCGTTCACCAATATTATCCACGTATTACCTGTTTTTACCGATATTTACTGTATTGTGCCGTGAAGAAAGGCATAGATAGAGAAATAGCCACAGGACTAAATATTTTTCATTTCTATAAGTTGATACTATTGGAGCTTAGTAAATGTTATTGTAAGTGGCGGATCCAAATTAAAATTTTGGGAAGGGTCTAAAGTGATCAATGATCACACATAAATTTAAGCTGATTCTTTAACTGCTCTATAACTTTTGACTGAAATGCGAGTCTGATCTCAATTATCATTCTCATTTAAATCCGCTACTTTCTTGTGCTTTATATGTTACACTTAATACAAATACATGTAACATTTACCACACACAGTGATCGGTGTGCATTTCTATGCGAACCAAATATTACTCTAATTCTAATGAACTACTGAGCTGATTGAACTTTCAATTTTCTAACTGAAGATGGGTTGACGGAACCACCTACGAATTTTGAGCGTTTATTATTCCTTTAATATTTTATATCTATGCTACCATTAAAGCCCAAATTTCGGTAGTTTATAAAATAACTAGTTAATTTATAAAATACCTAATGTCGTTAGTTAATTTATGCGTTTACATTTTACAGAATGCGAATGCGCTTACATTTATAAAATGCGTTTACATTGAGTTTACAACTATAACTTATTAATCTATGAAGTAACTGCTACGCTCTTCCACAAGTGTGGATTAATCTTTCCCACTTTATTTTGATATTCGAGCATAACCTCAAACTTGTTATTATTATTGAACACAAGGGTAATATGTAACATTACACTTTTGCGACTTTGTAACTAGAGGCTAGTCTAGCTACGGTGGAGCTACCTCTAGATCAACGTGAATGGAGTGAAACACACAGTTTAATGCTAACTAGATAAATCTCTTTAATAATTTAAAACAGATGAACGTAATAATAAATTATACGACATATATTAACAAAATAAATGAAAAGTGTATAGTGTACTTTTTGATACAGCAGCGTCTTCCTTTAATTTATTATAAGATATTAAGATACATGCAAAAGTCAATACACTTGACCTAGAAGCATTCTCGCGTTTGCTTGCTATTAAATTGTTTATAATATTTGTAATATCGTATCAATCTGCAAACATGTATGGTTGAACGAACAAGTTTGTAATCCTTTTATGATGATATTCTAATAATAATAATACTGCATTATAGTAGGTACATGTGTAAATGACTTG
>WYDF02186117.1:0-15498 GCA_009867245.2 Adranes taylori | reverse complement strand
ATATTTGATTTCGGTAGATAGCAATTGCTTTTAAAATTCAAAAGTAGATCTTTTGAAATAAATAGTGGATACGTTGACATAACTCTCTTTTCGCGTACATTCCTAATTTTATTCACGACCACGTTAATAATTTTAGCATCATTAAAAATAAATCTGTTCGAAATTTTCTAGAGCACCTTAAAGACAGTTTGACTCATGAATGTTGAAATTATTAATAATGTTGTCTCAAGTTTTCAAGGTTGGTGGCGTCGAAAGCAGCTGTCCTTGTTCCATACAGTGTTACAATTGGTCGCATAAGTATCTGGGTGTCAGGTGGGTATTCTGGAATAGTTCTATTCTACTTGCAACTTTTATGCAAGTTAGTTTAATTATGCAAGTTAATTTGTTTACTTGTAGATATTCGATGCGAGTAAATGTTGAACTCACTGATCAGTCATATAGGTAAATAAATTTTCCAGTAATACAATTAGACACATAGCTACCACATCTGTCTGTCGTGTCATCCAATAACACTCAAATATAGTTTTAGCTGAATGTTAGTGCTTATTTACGCAACTGTTTTCTCATGCATTAAGTACAAGTAATTCTTTCTAAGAATTACTTTATCCAGAATATGATGCTTCATACATTATTCTAGATTTTTTTTTAATAATGATTTTGCAATTTATAAAGTGGTATACCAACGACAAATGGAGTACCCTGACAAAAAAGGAACCTAGTAACAAGGATAAAATAGATTTGTAACGCGGCGGGACAACTGATGAACGCTACAAAAACTGGAATAGTCATGGTTAGTGAGTTTTTAGAGGCGATGTCTGAATCAGGAGCCATAACAGAAATTGGAGTGGTAGTGGATCTCATATAGTTGGGGGCAAAGTAACATATAATAGTGGCTGCAAAACTGAAGTAAGAGAAAGAATTGCTAGCAGCGGGGTTTTATATCTACTTTCAATTTATTAATTATATGCTCATTCATTATGTATTAAAATTTGCAATTATGTTCGCAATATGCCAATACATGTCAACCTCTAGCGTATTAGAACTCGAAAAAAGTTTAATAACAATTTGAAAATTTGTTTAACGTATGCCCAAGAGAAATTAGCAGTGAGTGTGATTGCACTTTAATCATTTCAATTACGATTCGACGCATTTTAAATAATTACTCCGTAATAAACTCTTCTAATTTTCTTCACATTTTTGTTAGTAAAACTAAACTCTGATTCAAGACTGCCATTTATTTTAATTGCTCTCTGTCTCTTTCTTTCTCTCTCTGCAATTACCTATTATTAATGCTGGTAATAATATGTGTCTAGGTTTATGCATCAGATAAATTGTTATATCATTTTAATTAAAATTAAGTTGTTATCTTAAATTAAAATAAGACTAGCAATTGTTTTCCGTTATAAGCCATATTACATTGTGTGAAAACTTTTAATCTAAATAGAAATGTACAAGCGAGTTAATCTCAAGTAAATCATAGTATTTGAGTAGGTAACAAATTTGTATTAATTTATTTTGTAGTTATTAATGTTAATGTTTTCATGCTTTGTAGTAGATTAAAATTATGTTACATTGTTGTTAAAATTTAATATACAACAGCATGTTACTTTTATTTCACAGTAAACAAGCTATAGGCTTACTAATGGGTTCAAGTATAAGTTACACATCAGCTGATATGATTTAAACAATTTGCGCACTTTACTGCATTAAATATACTCTTGAGTGCGTATGGATGGTCATGCAATTCAGTGTTTTAAACGTCGCGTCTTTCAGTACTGAAATTAAAATTGCCCGATGAACATACTTAGAATAATATACAATGTAATTTCCCTTTGGCCGAATTAAAAAGTTGATGTATTGAGAATGCTTTCAGTGCTAATGCACGGTCAGTAAGTTACTTCTTACGCAATATATATTATTCTAAACGAAAGACACTGACTAAATACAACGGATGAGAAAACCCGTTCCTTTGGGTGGTCTCGGTATCTCGTTACAACGTGTTTTCTATATTACAACCGTTATGTGTTCGTCTAACTCTAATACATAAGCTGTGTTACAAATAACAAATTCTACAGGTCAAACAACGAATGTTGCCGGGTTACTTGGTAGCTGTGTTAAGGCTCAGCCGTCCTATCTATTTGCAATCCAGTTATGTGTTTGTCCAACGCATAACTGGGCTACTTATGTTAGCTGGCTTTACAGGCCATTAAGATCCTTGGCGGCCACTACAACTTGATTCCTTCAGTCGTCTCTTGACACCGCCTCTAGCCATTGCATGCAGACGTTTAACTTCTGCAGACCTTTACGTACATCGTCCATCCACCTTTTGCGTGGTCGCTCTACTGATCTGCTGCCTTCTGGTAGGTTGATTAGGACTTTTTTTGGCACTCTGGATCCGTTCGTTCGCTCGACATGTCCCAACCAACTGAGTCTGCTGGCATTTATGTCGTTGACAATGGACGGTTTCTGGTGCAATGCTTCTAATTTAGCTTTGGTGCGGATTCTCCAGGCTTCCTCGTCCCGTACTGCTCCGAAAATTTTCCTAAGGACTTTCCGCTCCCACACTCTGAATCTGTTCTCATTCCCACACTCTGAATGTGTTCTCTCTGCTTATTTCTAGACCCATGGGTTTTCCTTCCCTCTGAAGTATTTGAAGGTTCTCCTTTAGTGATTCTGTCCTCCTAGTCACTAAATCAATGTCATCTGCAAAGACTAACTGTTGACATGTTCTGTTGTATATACACCCTCCAGGGTTAACGGGTAGTTTCCTCATGACCGCTTCAAATGTTAGATTAAAAAGTAGAGTTGGCAGTGAGTCTCCTTGTTTCTAGCCTCCTGTAAGTTCAGAACTCCCTGACAACTCGCCTTTCACCCTTACTTTGCTGCATGTTTCCACAAACGCCATTCTTATTAGCTTGATCAATTTGGTCGGCACATTAAATTCATCTTGCATAACATTGTACAACTGACTTCTTAGTTTTTTATCATATGCTGCGCAGTAATCTATGAACAATTGATGAAGTGTTATATTGCGTCCATAACACTTTTCCAGCACCATCCTTAGGGTGAATATTTGATCGATAGCCGAGCGGTTGGAACGAGAACCTCACTGATATTCCGCCAATGCGTTCTCCACATGAGGTTTCAATCACTTTCGCCACTATTTTATAGCCAGCGTTAAGCAAAGATATCCCGTGATTGTTGTTACAGCTTAGTCAATCCGTTTTCTTATAAAGCGGTATAATTATGGCTGTGTTCCACTCATTCAGCATCTTTTCCTCATGCCAGATCTTCGTTATCAGTTGGTGCATTGTTCGCACTAGACTTTCTCCTCCATAGTTAAATATTTCTGCTGATAACGCAACCGCTTCTGCTGCTTTACAATTACTTAAGCTCTTGATAGCTTCTCTTAATTCCGATATAGTTGATTCCTCGACCATAATGCCGTTTTCAGCATGGTCGAACTTAGTGTCTACCTACCTGTTAAATAGGTCTGAGAAATACTCCGCCCATCTGTGCAGAACCTCTCACTCATCCCCAAGTAGAGTGCCATCGCTTGCTTTACAGAATGTTGTTCTCGGTTCGAAACCCTTTCTGACGCCTTTCACTCCTTGATACATTTTCGTGGCCTAATTTACAATCCTCAATTTGTTGACATTTCGCTTTCTCCATTTCCCTTTTCTTCCTCCTGCTTACTTTCTTGGCATTCTTTCTCGCTTCCGTGTATCTTAGCTTAGTACTTCTTATTTCTCTTTGTAGCATCTTATCTCTTGCACGCTTTCTCTGTTCAAGAGCGCCAATACATTTTTGTTCGAACCATGGCTGGGCTCTTCTTACTTGCTCGTATCCCTGTGTTCGAGTTGCTGTGTTGGCTACCGCTTGTTTTATTTCCTGTCAGCACTCCTCTACAGTTCCTATTTTCCAAACTCCTGTCAAGGATCGATCTAGCTCCTGTTGAAATCGCGTTGTACTTTGTATTTTTATTTTATTTTTACGTCATTTTTTCATTTGATAATACAGTAGATGCCTTTCTTCACATCTTTGACCACGTTTTCATTCATTTCACCAGTTTACCATATGTTTCCCTCTCTATTTTTGACAGACTCCGTGTTATCCGAGTTTTCGATTATCCAAAGTATCCTCGGTCGACATGTTTTCTTCCAAAATAATGCTTTAAATAAAATAACATTTTTATTTCATTCGCATTCTCATGCTCATTTGTTAAATCCGAAAAGAATCAGTATAAAGAAAAACGATTAAAAATATATGATTTAATAGCTTCCAAGTTCAAAGCAAAAATTATTTAAAGTGTTTTAAACTTTGAAAATTATGTGCGTAATTATAGCTTTGAATAATTTCTTAACATGTATTTATACTTTGTTTAAAATATTGCGGAATGTATAATTACCTGTTAACCAATCATATAACATTTGCTTTTGTCCTAATTTCCTTTTATATCCTTAAAATCCGTTTTCATATCATAAAAAGTCTCTTTTAATCACCATCATTTACAGCGCGAGCCATTAAAAACATAACTTAAAATACCATCACACAGAGGAGAGTTATAAAAATAACCATGAACACAAAAACCGCTAAGTTTTAAGTAATAAAAGATATAGGCGCATTTAGAGATGTAAAAGATATAACACTTAGGTGATATTTTGAAAATTTAAAGCTGCATCCGTTTTGAATTCGAAACTATTATATTGTCAATACAATAAGCCTATCACTCTATGTCTGTAGTAAAAATATCATTAAAAATGGTGGAACACATTTAAAATCCCATTTTACCCATTTGTCATTTTGCTCATTACTCATTTGTCACTATAGTCATTCCTCTTCTGCAGCTCATCAATTTCCTCCCATTTTTCTCTCAACCAGAATTTTTTGGCCTGTCTTCTTTCTCTCCGTATTCTTGCGTTTATTTCTTTATACTTCTGAGTGTTTTATATATTGCACGTTCTTCCATCATATCCAGTATATCCTGCGTCATCAAACTTTTCTTTTTCGTTTTCTACTTGGGCCCTATTTCTTCCTTCTCTATCTTTTTCAAAGTTTGTTGAAAAAGCTGCCATTGAATCTGCACATCTGTGCAGTTTTCTAAACCCAATTTTGGAATCTCATTACTTATCTTCTTTTTGACGTCCTCCAGTGTAATTGGGTTTTTTAGTTTGTGATGTCCACTTTTTGCCTGTTCCTTTTCTTAGGTTTCTTTAGTTTTCTCCTATATTCCTACTACACGATTATGATCCGAGGCCACATCAACTCTTGGGTACGTTTTTACTCCATGTAAACAGGTTTTATATCTATAGTTAATTAGAATATAATCGATTTGTTTTCGAACTACATCCTTCTTAGTATGTTGTGATTGCCAGCGATATTGGCACTTATCACGTTTATTTTTGGCAGCAGACTATTGCTCTAAGACGTGATGTTGGAAGGGGCTGGTTAGTTTTAACTATATGTGTTATCGTAGCCACCCCGCTCTCCTTCCTAGGTACTAGTATCGATTATTACTTCTAGAACTATGCACTCTAGTTTCACACTTGCTTCTAATTAGGTACCACTCCTTATAAGTTATTAGTTTGATAGTATTCTGAATAAATAATAGTCACGCTTAACCCTTAACAGAGATAGCCGCCTTTATCGGTTGGGCTAATAAAATGAAAGAACGTTTAAACTGAACTAAGAATGTATTGATACATTTTATAAAAATGCATATATACAGTTCAATCAAATATTCATTCATACACGTAATATACACCATGTATAATAATAAAACAACAGGTTAGTTTTAATCAAATATTACCTAATAATCATGTACTCAAAATTGTGTACATACATTATCAGTATATTTTCCAAGTAATAAATAATAAAGTTAATTACATTTTTCTTGTAGCTTCTACACAAACTTATTTTATAATTATGCACAGTGATCTTTAATAGTTCTATATCGATTGGTTTTACTTTATGCTAATAATTAAACTTATGACTTCCAATTTACTTCTACTCTTGTTGCCCCAGCATAATTACTTTCTTTATTCCCGATTACTGTTTCTATTAAACGTGACGCTTTACTTTAATCGTGTTTTATTTAATAATTAATTATACTTTTAATCCGAATTAAAGCATGGATTTTACATTCAAAAATCATTCCGACATACTAACTGTTTTGCGAATACACGAATCTCTATTACTCTCTTTTTCTCAATCACTGATTAATTCTTAAAGGCCTGTCGTGTAAGTGTTTATTACTTTTCCCCTTCTACTCTACATTCTCTACTTTCAATCATCTACTATGTTCTACTGTGTTTTACGCTGTCTACAGGTGAAGCCCACTCTACTAATTACGTATAGCCTGAATGTTTTTACTGTCAGCCATCATGGATTTGTACCTACCTGTTACTGATACATTTACACATACTCATACATCTTCGCTGACCTCATTATCATTATTGATTGATTGTTTGTTAATCAACCTAATTTTGTTGATACTGCTACAATTGGTTACTCAACCAATCAATCACCATTGTTTATACTTTGCGTTCTTACTGCCATTGTGTTACAGTTTTTATGTATCGTTCCGTCAGCATAACAATTTGCTAATCACAAGAACATTCTAACTTAACCCATATTTGGGTATCTTGTACCAATTTTTAGAATGTATTTATTGTTTCAACAAAAATTGTTCAACTAAAGTTTCCTACATTGCCAATCATTTCGAAATTACTAATCAAATTAATAAAGATCTCTATGAACTTATAATTGATGACCATCTTAACTTATATTTGATGACTTTTCTTCAAATAGATTCTTTATTTTGTACAACTATATACAATATGATTTCTTTTATATGATGATAAATTCTATCGTTACATGATGATAAATTATGATGATAAATTCTATCAAAAATTATATCTTTTATATGATGATAAATTCTATCATTACCCTTCACCGCATCTATTTATCCTGACTCATTTACATACTTTCTAAGTATATACTGTTCAGACTTTCTCACATTAAACTTAACGGGAATGAGTACATTTTGCCTCGTGACAATATAATCGTCTAGGAGGCAATTTCAACCTTGTGTTTGTGATGTACATATTTTCTTCTTGGCAAAATTTAACAGAATGTCCCTTGTGTATGACGTTCATCCAGTCCATATCTACCCATATCTCTTTCTCCTGACCCCACTTTTGCATTAAAATCACCTAGTATTAAGATAATTTCTCTTGGTATAAAACAAGTGTTTATTTCATTATAAAAGGCGTTGAGTTCATTTCAGGTTTGTCGCCAGTGAGTGCACAGCATTGATTCACATTGATGTTTATAGGGTGGGCTCGTATTTTTATCAGCACTGATCAATCTGAAATAGGAAAGAATTTAATTACTGCCTTTTCTATTTCCTCTGATATTATTATACCAATACCATTCGAATGGGATACAAGTTCATTCCCAGAAAAGTAAGTTATTGATGTATCAGATCTGATTATTTCACTCCTTGGTCACCTCATCTCCCTAATGCCGAATGTCAATTCGTGTTCATTTCATCTGTTTAATGGTATTAATCAGCTTGCCAGCCATGTATAGACTTTTTGACTTTCCAAGTGCGAATTATTATAACCAAGTAGATTCAGGTGGGTCAGGTCCTAGCATTCATTAAGATCGTCACGTTGCTCATTGTTCAGTAATTAACTCACACATGTATTTAATCTTCATCTCGGCGTGCCAACAGTAGTTTATCGTCATATTCATAAAAGCCAGCGCAACGTGCATCTGTGGAGAGGTGTGCGAGGGACTTGTAATCTCTAGTTACTATGTATAATACTAGATGTCACTAGCATGCTTCTTAGCTCCTTTTAGCTCTTCACAATCTCTCTTATCAGTCAGTGATAGTCAAACATTGGATAGTGATTGATGAGTGCGCATAGATATTTTATTTATATTATTTGCGGCATCAGGAGAAAATGTAAGTACATATTTAGCATTTTAATTATTATATTGCATTTATTTGCCGTAATTAAGCACCTTCTGTTCTAGACCTACTCAGCTTCTTACTAGTAGACCTATACCTATACCTTATTAACCTCTAGGCTTATCAATAACATGAGAGGCTAAAGCTATAATTTTTACTTCTTTCGTTTATTTGGGTATTAGGTATTAGGTACCTAATATTTTTATGTTGAGTGTACTGTTTTCATTTTCAGGGCGCGTTTCTTATGTACTGATACAGATTGATCCATGATATTCAATGGTAGATAAGAAGAACGGGAACGACAAAATGTCCAATAGGATAAGCAATATGATAATACGAACCATATCGATTTTGAACCACAAGATATCCAAGGTGAATAAATACTACAGTGACTCCATGGAAGAGTTAGATCTTGAAATTGACAATCATGATGACGAGATACCGAGCAAGAATAGGAGATACAAGATCTGGAATTTTGCATTGGCAAAGATATTGAAACGATTTCGTCCAATAAACCTTTTTCACAACATAAGCATCATTATAAAAATTCTTTCTGGTCCTAAAGGGCAAGCTATGAACTGTGAAACAAAGCTCGTATATTTCCTCCAAATCTTTTCTTTAGAAATTAAAGATGATGTTGTTAAAATACTAATATGTATTTATGACTTCTTATTTGTTGACGCCCAATGTAGTACCTACTTATTTTATGTACCAGTAACTAATATTTATATTGCTCAAAGAAATTCTGAAAGGGATGGGTCGTCGTTGTCGAGTCTTAATGAGTGTGAAGTTTTATATAAATACTAGATTAGTTTTTCTTTTTAATATATAAATAAAAAATAATTTCAACACATGTTATTATATAAAAGAGGTTTAAAACAATTTTCTGGTTAAGCATATAATATAATGATCGAATAAGTATATCTAAAGTTGCAATCCAACTTTACTATATTCTCAGAACATAAAATTATTAAATACGATAGTCAGTGTAATCAACGTTAATAAAACGACATAATAAGCGAAATACAGCAAAAAAGCTGATTTTATAGATTTCAATTCAAGATAATTTGTCAATCAATATGCATTGCATTCAATGACTTACTTGATCAATAAGGCGTTAACTGTATGTTAGGCTTACATTAAATCAACTTACAGATTTAAATACGGAAATTTAATTTAAATTTTCTGTTTGCTAGAAAATTAATTATTATAATAAGACAAAGTCTGAATAAATCGCTATTAAAGTGTCAAGTATTTATTATTTGTCTAAATGTAATGTACAAATAGGTATCATTAAACTTAATAACAAATTTTTAATTACATGTACATAAATTAGATACAATTTTATTTCAAATTTGTTTCACCTGAGCAAATCATTTTGATATAAACATAGAATTAGTACCTTATCAATTTGACTTCATTGGTTATGCTTCTTATTTCATACGGATCAAGAGTCATCATTCCTAACGGTATTGAAACATATTTTTAATATTATTTCGGTCCCGAGATGTTTCCTTAACTTTAAACCAGTAAAATAACATGCAGTATAATACTCTTTTAATACAAATAGTATGTAGGATATAATATGTGTAATTTAGGTAGATGACTCAGGAGCGTAATCAGGAATTTCGTTCTGTATTTCTGTATAGGTTGCACGAATTACGCTCCTCTCTCATGTGTAGCTTTCGTCAAGCTGCTGTCCATGCATTCTAATTTCCTTTGATGTCTAGTATATCAGTATCTTCCTTCTATCTCTCTATAATGCCTTCAACTCGCTCCCTCTAATAATTATTTTTATATAACATTACCAAGTCTTTCTCCCAATCCTCAAGTATCTTATTTTTACCAAATACACTTTTCTTCTAAACACTACTTCTGTAGTTTTTCTCTCCGTCCCATTATTATACCGCCGCCAGCTCTATCTGTAGATTTATACCATTGTGTTTCGTAATATACTTTCAATATATTCTTTGTTTGAAATTCACACTTACCTGGTAATTTCAATTTTATAGCTCAATTATCTTCTACAATTTTTCCTTTTCATTCCACTTTGGAATAAGTGAAATCATACCAAATTGATTCATATTATTGTAAAACTACTTCTTCCTCATCCTATTACCATTATTAATATTTCAGCAAGTTCCAATAAAGATATGTGACTTAACACGTCTTCAACTAGATTGCTAATAAACATATCATTTACAATCGCGCCAATCGGAATAGCTCTATTAAACTACACGAATATAGCTTACCGTCATGGATGTTATGTCTACAAAATTAAATGTAGTTAGTACACTTTTTCGTTGCCTTAATTGTGAAAATCCGTCTAAATAACACTATTATAAAGTGGAAAGTAGACAAGCATTTTAATGTTGTTCTACTAGGCACATTACTAAGTTCAATGATGGCTAAATTTGTTACTGGTTTTATTGACTTAACCAAAGCAGGATCGTAATTTGTTTATAAGTACTATACTGCTTTTTATATTTTATTCTGTTTGTAACATAATTTACTCTTGCATGAGAATTAGGGTTGGATTAGGAATTCGTTTGTTCTTATGTTTATAATAAAGTACGCAGTTTCTTATATGATAAACACAGAAAGTTCCAATAGTTTGGTTTATGGTTCTAGTATTTATAACTTCAAAAATATGCCTCGAAGCGCGATTTTTAAATGAATGACAATCATGTTGATTCTAAATATAATTAAAAAGTTGTTACGCTGCACCATTTCTCTTCTTCCATTCAAAATAATAAAGCAAATAATGCGCGACGAAGTAAATATGATTGTATATATTACATTGTATTAAATTTATTCATCTACGACTACGGCTCTGGAATAAACTTCTCTTCTGTACCAACGGCATTGTAGTTCACAGGATTAAATAAATGATTCTTGGTTAAATCATATGTAGATGATGATCGAATGGATCATTGGCGATGTAGAACCTTATCGATGCGCTGTTGGCGTAGGATTTTCGTATATATGCGCGCAGCCGCAGAAATGTATTGAAAAGTTATGATAATTGGCTTCTTGTTGATGAATAATGATGCTGAGGATATTGACTAATAATTTGCGTTGAGGGAATAAATTTGGCCTCTGCCGAAGTACTGAAATTGGCGTCCCTGATGTCCTCGTTCTAGGCAAAGTCTTCTTCTCGTATGACTCACCATATCTTGCATTGATGTCCAGGATAATGGGAAAATAATATGACAATAAGAGTAGAGGAAAATGATAATTAATTAGGAATCGAAAGATTCAACAGGAGATGTGCCGTCTGATTCTTCACCTTTTATTTGTTACGTAGCAGTTTCGTAGAATTTTATTTTTGTTGAATTTTCACTTATTACATTATTTACTTATTACATTCGTAGATTAATATATTGTTTGAATATTTGACATCTTACTACGCTTTAATATCTTATAACCCTTTAAGATCAGATCAACACTGACTGCGATCATTGTCGCTGACCAAATGGAATTGACTAGACCTTATTTCAGAATTATTGCCTTGAACTGGCGCGATTGGGTTCTCGCAGCCATCCAAAGACAACAACTCGACAATTGCGTCTAATTGGATTTTGGCCTGGAAGGCTCCTTTTTATTCGAATTTTCTAACAAGCATCGAAAAGACTACAAAAAAGGCGGAGTTAGAAAGAAGCCTCTGGTACAAAATTTTTAGCAATGTTATACTTCCGACCAATCAAAAGTTTCTTCCTGATACGTTAAGAAAATTTAAGGATCAAAGTTGCATTATGTTGTTGACGGTTAGCTAGTGAAAATGCATTAGTGGTGATTTCTAAAATTGGTGGGTCACACCAGTGGTGGAAATAATAGCTTGATGCGTAAAAATATTAAATATTATTGATGTAGTAAAAATATATGATAATCATAAGAGAACTCGTTGGCTATTTCGGAGACGTATGTATCCACATCAATGAGAGCCGCTGCCGTTTCGGCAAGTATAAAGCTTTTGACGTGATCATATGCTACTCGCTTCTTATTCACGCGTTACAGATCTGATGTCTATATTTGCATAGATGTGTGTAGGTTGTAGAAGCTGACGACAGTGCATCTTAACTGTTTTCTTTCTGGCTTTTATTTACATATTAAGATTATCCAGGTGGTTTTATATATATATTTTTTCTTCATAATTTAACTAATTTACTTACGATCAATTGATTGATTAATATATATATAAGATTACATTTAATTATACATATTATATTTCTTTGATGAATTAGATTAGTCAATTTAGATATATTGTTATAGGATTTCTCATTAAATTTATGATTTATTAAGGAGTCGCTTTTTGCGATTATTATTTAATTGAATTAGTGAGAGTCCGATATCAAATTCTAAGAAATGTATAGTTATTCAAGTATTATTGTCTTTCAAACACATTAGTTGTATAAATTAAAATCATTTAAACTCATTAATAAGTGCCATATTAAAATAACTTCATCATTAGTATGTAGATTGAACGGTTCAAAGAGGAACAATTAATTTATTGTAATCGAAGATATTCTTGTTTGATTACTCAAATTCCTAGAGTTTTGCGCGGAAAATTGATAGAATACATTTTTCGTATCTTGGCGCCTCTACTGGTGTGATCTTCGTAGACTCGCATACTATCGCTTCTTTCCAGTTTCGATCGCTACGATTTGTCGCCATGATTATTAGCACGACTAATTAGTAGAATGCCTGCGCTTTATAGATAGTGGGTGCGAAGTAGAAAGGGCTACGCAGCAGCGCGAGACGAGAAAAAATCGCTCCGTTGAAGGCATGATTATCTCAGCAACGCCGAGGTAGTTAAGGGGTAGTTAAGCCGTGTAAGCTGTAGGTGTGAGATGCTTTTTGATGGCTAGACTCAGAGTAGGGAATTTTATACAGGCTACAATTCCTTATTAGATAATGACTTAGGTCAGTGTTTCTCAACATGGGTTCCACGGGTCTCAGGGATCCACAAAAGGGGGTTTGGGGTTCCAAGTGAGGTCAATAAAATAAAGAAGAAAAACAAAAATAATAATATCACCCTCATCACAAAAAATGTGTCATGTAAAGAAAAACTGTTCGTAGAACTCCGGCTAATGATCACTGTTTCTGTATTAGCGTTTGCGCGCAGACGTAATTCTGTCTCGTAATACGTGTTGCTGTGTATTAATTATGCATAAGTATGTTGAATATTGTAACGAGAAAATAGGCACAATCCGCCAACGTCGCCGGTATCAGCCGCCTCCCACGCTCTACTAAATCGGCCTATATAAGCGGGGGAATTCCCGTTAGAAAGTACAGTTAATGGTTGGTGTTCAAACAATAATAAGTAGGCAACTAGTAGTGCGACAAACCGCGCTGTGTGAAATAAATAGACTTTCGGTGTATAGATAAATAGTTGTCGTTAGTGTTAATTAGTGCAAAAATAAATTGGACTTGGACATTCACAACAAGAACCCAAAAACTTTACAATATTGAGGCGATGTGCTTGTTTTAGTTTTAAACCTGTTGAAGGCGATTTGATTTTGTTTTCGAGCGCTTATTCTTGTACAATATTTATTTATTATGTATGAATGGCTTAAAACTGGTAGTTTGAATAGAAGACAAGAGATAGATTCAACCAGTCATGATGAAAAAGTTGAAGAGATTTCAGGTAACACTAATAGCAGAAATGAGCCTATACCTACAACTTCAAGTTTTGTTCACACTGCCTTAAAAAATCAAGATTAGACTAAAAAAATCACGATTAGAAAATATTGCCAAGAATATTTGTCGTATGGTTTTGTTTCTGTGGGGTATACTAGTGCTCCATGCGGCTAGTGTGTAATTGGTTTTAAAACTTTTAACAGCAATTCATTAGCTCCTGCTAAAACTGCTAAGGCAAAACAGCAAAACTACAAACAAATCATAGTGAGTACAAAGACAAACCTATAGAATTTTTTCAACGTAGGTTAGTGGAAGTGAATAAAAGTAAAAAGAATTTGTCCTCTGCAGTTGATAGCGGCGTTAATGAAATATCATGTAAAGCCTCATTTTAAGGCAGGAATAGCGCATATTATTGCCGAAACTCTTATAAAACCATGCATAATAGATGTTGTTGAAACCATGATTGGTGAAAAGTTTAGTTAAAATATATCAAATGATACTGATGGATAATAGATAGTAGTTGGTACGCATTAAACCTTGATGAATCAACAGATGGGCCATGGTTTGCAGTTCTGTTCGTTATGGTCGGGTATGTACACAACAACTCTGCTGAAGAAGGAATTATTTTGCAAATCTCTGAAGATCCATACAACCGGAAAGGAAATTTTCTACTTGGTCGATTCTTATATTACTGAAAAAGAACTTAATTGGAACAAATTCATTAATATCTGCAACGACGGCGCAAAAGCAATGACTGGTAAATATCGTGGGTTTATTGCACGTGTTAAAAATATCTATTCAGAAATTAAAAGTAGCGTTATTCAAAGACAAGCATTAGCAATAAAAGAAATGGCTGACAGTCTTAGAAACGTTCTGGATCAAGCAGTAAAAATCGTAAATTTCATAAAGGTCAGGCGTTTGAATTTACGAATTTTTGCTGCCCTCTGTGAAGAAATGTTAAGTCAGTTCATCATGATCTTGCTTCACACAGAAGTGCGGTCGTTATCTCGCGGAATGTTTTGGTACGCCTCTTTAGTCTGCGAAATGAGGTCTTGGTGTTTCTTAGTAACTCCTCATTTGAATTATCATCAACAATAACTGAAGTTAAATGGTCGGAACGTTTGGTCTATCTTGCAGATATATTTTCAAGGCTCAATGAATTGAATATGTCACTTCAGAGAATATCCATGACTGCACTTTCACTTTATGATAAAATTGAAGCCAAAGTAAAAAAGTACAGTTTTGAGAATCTTGCATAAACAGAGAAATAACTGAGTGCTGTCCTAGACTTCATGATTTTATATCTGAGTGAAACACTCCACTTTCAGCAGAAATGACTTTAGATATAACCAACCATCTTCAGAATTTTCAAGTTTTATTCAAAGAATATTTTCCAACACGAGATGAAGATCTAAATTGGCTTCGCAATCTATTCTCAGTCACAATTGAAAATTTACATCAAACCTTAATCGTAAAAAAAATGATATTGATATGGCAGCTGATGGAAACTTCAAAATTACTTTCAATTCTGCTAGTTTTTGAGTTTTGGGCCCAGCTTATATATGAATGCCCTGAAATTGCGAATTGTGCTGTAAAACAATTATTATCATTTGCTACAACTTACCGCTGTGAAGTAGGATTTTCTAAGTATGCTCTTAGAAAGACTGACCAAAGACGTAAGCTCAATCCTGAAACAGACATGCGAACATACAATTTTCGAACATTGTACCTGATTTGGACGAACTTGTTTCACGCAAACAAGCTAAGCCATCCCATTAAACTTAGACAGTTGCAATCATCATGATCAGTAGTGCTACAGCCCTACAGGGCCTCGACTTTCTCCAGCCTCGTCCGCCATCCTTTCCGGTCTCTGGCAAGGA
>WYDF02186006.1:4563-14896 GCA_009867245.2 Adranes taylori | reverse complement strand
TTCTTATCGTTTTCTTGGTGGATGGCGCTCCTGCCTTCACGTAATATGTCATTTGTCATAAGCCAATTTCGAGCGGATGATTATAGATGAATAATCGTGAAGAATAATGACCATCTGTGTTCGAGCGGTTCTAATCATCCCTTTCTGTTCATCTTGGCAGTCCCTTCGAAACGTCGACGAATGAAGTACCTCTGGACCTGTTTCGTTTCTAATCATGATGACAGATATCAGCTGATTGAGAAATTGTACATTTTCGTATTCGTTTTTACAATGGTAAATAAATAAATGAGTGCTGTAAACAACATATAGAAGGAGAGTACTGTAATATTTAAATTGTGTGGACAAAATATATGTATTACTATAACATAAAATACATATATTCGAAATAGAAAATATGCAGTTGAAAACTTAAATTTGGATTAAAACAGAATCAATGCATCATTTAAATTATTACTTCTTGCACCATTTAAATCAATTGGCTTCTTTTAGCAGCCAGAATTATAGGTCAGAAACTGAACTACGTACTAGAGTTCGTATGAGAGCAGCTCTGAAGAGATCCGAGAAAGAAATTGTGAAAACAGAGTACAGTTCACAAAATTGTTAGAAAGGTACAAAAATAAAGACTATCAGGAAGGTGAAGGTACTTCATCTATTCTATAAGATATTTAAAAACAGACTGAAGAAATGAGCTATTTTGTAAAACAACTATATTTGCAAATAAAATAATTGCGTCCATATTCTTCATTAATTAATTCAATTTCTAGTTGGTTTTTCACATAAATTACATATGAATAGTAAGTAATTGTAATTCATCAGTAGACTATCCGTAACAAGTTCTACGTAAAGGTTCGTACACAACGAAATGTGATTATATAATTCTTCAGAGGAAATAAATGTTATATGTACATGATGTGCCAAAACAATAGTAAATTAGTAGGTACAAAATTTTTATATACAATTAACTCTTACGTTAATTCGATTGCACAATAATTACTTTATTACTCTTTGCTTTGTTACTTCATTTCTTTAAGGTTTAATGTACAAATGATTTTTTTCCTAAATATTACATTCTTTCATTTACCAGATATAATTGTGACGTTTCTTCCTCTATCTGGTTCAGACAGTTATTCATCTGCTTTAGTCACAGATGTTATAATCTTTATAGTGAAATTATAATTTTTTATAAACAAAAAATTTTGTTTTTAAATGAAAAACAAACAATAAAATGAAGGTTATTTGAAAGAGAGTGTCATTAAAATATCATTATGAACAAGGATGATCATAAGGATTATCAAGATTATGAGTAGGTCATCCGCATTGACTATTATAGTTCTATTTTGTTTATTTATTTGAATTTTTCCGCCATTATTTTGACTCATCTTTTGAATCTTCCGCCGTTCTTATCTTTCTTTCGTTGGATGGCGCTGTCTGTTTCCTCTGTCATATCTGCATCATCATCTTTAAGCTCTTTTTTTTACAACCGATATAAAACCATTTCACTCTATTTTCATTATTTTCCTTTGCAAAAAACTTTATGGAATTTTGCAGCATTTTTGATGATATCACTTACTACACTTGCCACTACACTATATGCTGATTTGTGGTTTTGTAATATTTTGAGAACAATCAGAACACCTATGTTTATTCTTCGCCATCTGAATATGATCAACTTGGAGAGAAGAACTCAAATTGATCAGTTTATAATGAACTTAATAAGATATACCACTATTCCAAGCCAAAATAATGGCAATCTTGGCATGTGCACAGGAATTTCTTACGAGAGCTGTTTGTAATAAAAGAATTTTTATCCTATCTGACAGCTAGACTGCGCCAAAATAGCTCAGGGGTGGAGAGGTGTATTCCAGAAAGCATGAATAAACTAGTCTACACACGAACTCTACTGTCTTACGAAGTTCAACAGCGTGGTACTTTTATTGGTACCCTCGCATTATGGAATCAAGGGTAATGAAGTGGTGGAAGACCTGAGCGGATTTAATGAGTTGATTCGAACATATGCGCAGCATAACGAGCACATGCATTAAGCAACAAATCAGAACACAATTTGAAAATATACTGAGAAACCATTGGGTGTCTCATAGAAGTGCAAGAAAGAGGTACTGAACCTAGAGAGCGAAACAGAAATGGAGACTACTGTACGTAGGGAACCTAGGGAGGAAAAAATGAGAACAGTAGTAAGTCGCATTCCGGGACATAACTGTCTGAGGAAGCTCCTTAACACGATGGGATTAATAGAAGAACCCAAATTTGGGGGAAGAATGAAGACAACTCTCATCACGTATTATGCCAATGCGAAGCTTGTACAACTCTTAGGCGCAATAAATTACTGGACAGTGGACTTCTTTGAGAGCCCAAGGACTTCTCCGAATGCCTATCTTATAATTATTATATATAATAGTACTAATATTTAATGTACCAATATTTTATGTTATATTTATAGGCTCACTCTGGTGAGAAGAACTTCACGTGTCGTGTATGTGAAAAATCGTATCTATCAAAATCGCATCTGAATGAACATATGAAATTCCACAATGAGAATTCTAAAAAATTCTTATGTTCGGAATGCGGTCAGAGATTCATACGAAACGATTACTTGGTCATTCATATGCGACGGCATCGTGGAGAGAAACCATTCAAATGTAAATTTTGTGGAAAAGGTAAATATTTGTGTTTCAGAAGAAATACATAAAAAAAAATCGCAATATACGTACAGATTTGAAAAACTGATCAAGTTTTATAGCAGTCATATTTTTTAATACTTCTGAAATATTCAAATATTTTATAATATATGAATTTTCATATGACAGGTTTCCCGCGAACTACTGATCTTACAGTTCATGAGCGTTATCACACTGGTGAAAAAACACATTTGTGTGTTATATGTGGAAGAGGTTTTGGAAGGTAAGCATACTAAAACTATGTATAACATTAAGTTAATATAGGTTTAACGAGAAATTTTCTTGCATAATACGTAGTATTTATGTTCCATTAAATTGCATTGAAATTAAATTAATTTCTAACAGAAATGTTTTCTTCAATGCAAAATATGGATTCACAATAATATTTAGACACGATAGCTGCCCCATACAGTCCATGTCCTATGATGTTCTTCTCTCATTTCATCCATTCAGAGGTTAGCAGACATCCTACCTTTAGTAAGATGTTGTACATTACTGCTCAAAATCATATTGGCCTTATGGGATATAATCAGGTTGTTTCCCACTCCCTGCTTCATTCTTTTTCTTTTTATTTCCGTATCATTTTATTTTTTGTTGGTTTTGATTCGATAGATCTTAATTTTTTGTTGTTGTAGCAATTAATGTTTTTAATTTGTAAATAAATAAAGGTCTACTAGTATTAAAAAAAAATATTTGATTTAAAAAATTTTCACTCAAAACAGAAGAAAAAATATGGCACGTTATGTAAACATTTTATTTATTCTAAATGCAGAGCATACAATCTAACAGTGCACATGCGCACGCATACGGGTGAAAAACCCTATCAGTGCACTTATTGCGATGCAGCATTCGCTCAAGGCAACGATTTGAAGGCGCATGTCAGAAGGCATACGGGCGAACGATTCGCGTGCGACTTATGTCCAGAGACATTCCTCATGGGTTACCTCTTAACACAACATAAACGCACAGTTCATGGTAAGTTTTTTGTTTTGTATATGACGTATCAATTGTCATAATATTAATCAACGTGCTGGCAGCACGTTTAAACTTGCGACCATACACTAACTAGGAAGGCGATCTGTCCTTAAGTCAATTCCGACGAAGAAAATACTTTTATTAAAAGGAATTCAAACTCAATATTGGTGCAGAGAACATAAATAGTTGGTTTGGATAGTATTCCGGGAATGTCAACTGCAACATAAAATTGTAGTATTCCATACCATTCCTGCGCGATGTTCCAGAGATAGTTGCACGCTTCGTCTCTGGAACATCGCGCAGGAATGGTAAGCGGCAGATCGCAAAGTTATGTTCCTTTCATCACTATTATATTATCGCGTTGAAATTTGTGACATGGAATTGAGTTAACTTTAACAGGATACATAAGTTATATTTCCAGACAAACTACACTCGATTCAACTGGGAGATGGTAGAGTCTTAATAACTGATTTGTTTAGGGCGTAGTTAAAACTAACAAAAGGCTATTTGGGGTTAACAATAAATTATGGCACGTCTCTTGATTAAAGCGAAGATTCAACTTTAATAAAGCAAAGAAGTCTGCGAAATAATAAAACACAATTCAAATTAAACATGTTTGATTTTTAAATACACAAAATAATTTTATGCAACAACAATTATAGTGGATTTACGAATTTTGCCAAATAATAAAACAGATAATGGTTCAGATTTATTTGATATACATAAATGTTAATAAGGACACAAGATAATTCTCCTAGTCGAAAATAAGTAAAATAACGATATTGAATTAATAATAATAATTTGACAGTAATTAATAAAGAATCGGTGGACTGACAATATTACAAAATATAGTTCAGATTTATTAAACTTGCATAAAGATTTATACACCACCGGTAAATTTTAGGCTCAATTCGTAAGTAACTATAAAAACTAGTAAGCAACATTTACATTTGAACATCTGCCATAATTTTCACAATAATGAATGGAAAATACAACATAGAATGCGCGTAATTAAAAATAAACTAAGACTAAACTGCTCAAAATGTAACAAAATTCTGATTATCTTTTCTACTAAATTTCCCCTTTTAAACTTTCGTATCGGGTCACCCCGCGATATTTCAGACTTGGTTACGGAAAAGTTTGTTGCATATCTGCACCTCACTTCTGCTTATTATAAAGACTTTAATTATTTTTTCATCTCTCTCTCTCTCTAACACGCAGGAGCGCAAAACGTATTCGCGTGAAAAGACTACTTTCGTCAAAGTAGAAGAAGAATGCAATTTATTGATTTTATTGAATTCCTATCTTATACACATTTTTCCCATAATCATTTAAAATATTTAAAAAATCTACAGTAGAATCCCAAGTATTGAATACGTCTAATATCTTTTGGCGTTACAATATCATTCGTGTAACTTCTTTATTTTATAGGCAAATCCTTAACATTTCATCATAGTCGAACTATTATTGGCGAAGAAACTAACGAGACGTCATTATGTAAGAAAAGTGTTATTAACTAGCAAAGAGTTACTTTGCTAGTAAGATAAATATGTTCATCAAATTGTTTCATCATCAATTCTGAAGATAGTTTCTAATGCCATTACATTTCTTACAATATTAAGTCTCGCGATGGCGTCGATGTTGACTTCGTATCATAAAATTAATTTTGATATAAAATTTTAATGTTATACGAGGATGGTTTGACGAAAATCTAGCCTAAGTAAGAAAATGCACGATTTTGTTTTTATCATTTATTTTTCAACATAGACAATATACTTTTCAAGACGGCTTTCCAACTTCTCCATCCCTTCCGGAAAAGTAATTTTGCTTGAGCTGTTCGAAATAGTGAGAAATTTCGGTCATCACTTTATCGTTTGTTGTAAAACAGCGTCCTCCGTGCCATTTTTTAGGTTTGGGAACAGGAGGAATTCGCACTGGTGAATATGATGGATGGTTGATCAATTCGTAGCCTAATTGGTTCAATTTTAGCCCGCTCTGAACAGATGCCATGATTGTCATGATGTGCCATGTTGGAAGAGAACTTTTTTACGATGCGAATCAGGGCGTTTTTTCTTCAATTCGGCGTCGATACGGTCCAATAAAGCTGCGTAGTAATCACCAGTTATAGTCTTACCTTTTGCTAAGTAATCAATAAGAATAATGCCTTTCGCATCCCAAAAAACAGTTGCTTTCACCTTACCGGCCGATCAGGTTGTCTTTGCCTTCTTCAGTGGGCCTTCGCCGCTTTTTCTCCACTGTTTGGACTGTTCCTACGTCTTCGGCCTGTAGTAATGGACCCACGTTTTATCGGCAGTGACTTATCCTCGAAAAAAATCCTTCGGATCACGTTTTGTCTTCGCCGAAAGCTTCGAATTTGTCACACGTGTGCATTTTTAGTCGATAGTGAGTAAACGCGGCACCCATCGCGCGGCACGTTTTTTCATTTCCAAATATTTGTGTATGATGGCTTACAAATATCATACATGCTCAGTTGATATGTTTGCAGTCTCTGCTAGCTCACGGATTCTAATTCGACATGTTGCCATAATTATATCATGGATTTTGATGACAATTTCTGGTGTAGTGACGGTATTTGAGGGCCCTGGGTGATCATCATCAAAAAACGTCGTAGGACCATGAACAAATTCAGCTTTCCAAAATTTAACTATTGGTAGGGACGGTGAAGACTCGTTATAAACAGCGTCCAGTTCGGCTTTTATTTCTGCATTGTTTTTCTCTTTCTTGTGAGAAAACTTAATTACTGAACGATATTCGACTTTTTCCATTTTTCACAAAACACAAAAGGTGCTTGGTTGCGACGCTGTAAAAATCAAACTAATTGTTCTTTTTGCTTCAAATTTTGACAGACGTCATGTGTTGGATGGCAGATGACGAAACCAATATGACGTTCGTTGTCACATAATGCATTTATCGAAGACTAGATTTATGTCAAACCACCCTCGTGTTTGCTGGAGTTTCTACAGTTTTATTGAAATGTTCATTAGTCTAACTACTTGAATGTTTAGTTGGTCATATCTTTCTTATATACTGTTATCCTCGATTGATGATCCGTTTATGACTGAAAATAGTCCATAACGCAGTTTAAGGATTAGTTTTTAAAATAGTGTGTTTTTAATAAAATATAATGAATCTTCTTCATTTTTAACACAATAATATCAAACGTAATTTAATACGGTTTAAGAGTAACAAACGTTTTTCTAATTCAGCTAATTAATTTATATACATAGAGATTAATTTGTTATCCTAATTTGAATATATTATGTTCAACAGGTCTCAACGTTGTCAGCAATATCCGTCGATTACAACCAATTCATAAACTAAATCCCGATGAACCTCCACCTATTACCATTCCTCTACCAACTCCTATAGTTCCATCAGCAGTTCTTAATGCTCAACTACAAGCACAACTTGCTGTAGCTCAATTGCAACAGCACACTCAACAACCACTTCAACAGCAGCAAGGTCTAAATGTTTCGAATTCAATAGCTGGCGGAGCACCTACTTCCACCGCTCCAGTTACGAGCGCTTTGTCATCGATGGCCATTCCTACTCCTGCGGCAGTTGTAGCAGCAGCTGCAGCTGCTGTTTTAGAGTTCAAACAGGAATATAAGACCGAGAATTCTTAAATGATTTATTCGATTATAGTGTTGGTTGTAACTAGACATTTTACCAAGAAATTAAATGAGTATATAGGTTAGTAAAGCAAGCATATTTTTTAATGCAATTAAGTGTATGTAGCGCATTAGTTATTAAAATTTTCTAATCATTTTTAATCTCAAAATTCACCGAGTTTAAAAGAACAACTTAAACTATAAAATGGCAGTGACGTGTTCATTCAGGAGGCACCCTTCTTGTAGGATGAAGTATGTTAAAGTCTTAAAGATTGAACTTTTTACGCACTCCAAGCACTTGGATCTTAATTTGAGGTCCTTCTGATAAACGTTTCCGTCCAGACCTCAATTATTCATATAACTTTTTTCTTCTATTTTTACCTTGGAATGAAATTTGGTAGCTGTAGCGGAGCTGTCGATTTAACGTTAAAAGGGATAGCTGCTAAAATTTGTAACCAAAATGGATTTTCTGAAAATATTTCAGAAATATCTCATAAAATCAACACCAAAAATGATGAATTGTTTGAGGTATTTGTCAAAATATTAACATAATCCTTTTTTACATGGGTGTTCGGTGTATAGGACATTGAGAATAAAATAAAAACTATGACTATTTTCCTGGAAAAAAACCTCGAAAAATCTTTTTCTCAGGGCAGAACACCAAAAATAATGGATTATCTGAGGTATTTGTGAATATGCGTATCAAAATCCTTATGTGTGTGTGGAAATATCTCAGAAAATTCATTTCTTTGTAAAGCACACCGAAAAGGATTTTCTGAGTAATTTTAATAAATTCCTTAGAAAATACATTATTTTAGGTGTGGTTCACACTGGAGAGGAGTTTTTAGGATACCTATCCTGATAAGTATCTCAGAAAATCTATTTGTATTCGGTATCCTATACACTGCACATAATTTTCAGATTTACAAATTAAATGGTTAGTATTACTTTAAGGCATAAATAACTTTTTGTTGAAAATTATTGTGTTAATTCAAAAACTGCATATTGATGTTTAGGAATTTCAAAGTGATTAAAAAGCCGAGTCAGGTAGATGTATTTCTGGTATTGGTGGAGTCATCATCAGTCGTCCACCAATACCAGAAAGACATCTACTCTGACGCGGCCTTTTTAATCAATTTGAAATTCCTATACATCAGTATATACTTTTCGGAGCAATTTTCGCAAATATCTCAGAAAATCATTTCTTTTTGGGCGTCCTTCATACCGTAAAGGATTTTCTGAGATATTTTGATAAATGCGCTAGAAAAATCATTTTCTTCGGATTCCGGCATGACGAAAACAATTTTACGATCTATTTTATCTTTCATTGATTGTTTTGCGATAACAGTTATCTATTTGAGTTATTTTGATAAGTACTTCAGTAAATCTCTTATTTTCTGATTCAGATTCCCACATATGAATGACGTATTTTAATCAATACCTCAGAAAATACATTTTCTTCGACAACCTACATCAATCTACGTAACAAAAAGGACTTTCTAAAATATTTTGATAAATAAATTATATGATCCATTTTCTTCAGTGCCCTTCACAGTGAAACTTGATTTTGTCAGTGTCCTGCACACCGACAGAATTTTCCAAAGGAAGAAATGTCAATTTCTTGAGCTTCATATCGAAAATGATTTTCCCATGTATTTGGCTAAATACCTCAGTTATTCCTGTTTTTTGCTGTGTTGTATACACTCTAAAGAATTATTTGAGTTATTTTGATAAATACGGCAGTAAATCTGTTGCTTTCAGGTTTAAATTTCTAGATAGGGATGATGTATTTTGATAAAAACCTCAAAAAATACGCTTTCTTCGATGTGCTAAATACCAAAAAGGATTTTTTAATGTGATAAATGAATCTTTTTAAGATGAAATCTTTAACTATAGAAAATAATAGATGTCTTCTAACACTTCGTACTTGATCGTGTTCTAACAAGAGTGGTTTTCTTTATTAAATGGGATACAGGACCAAGTGCATAGAATTGTGTTTTCCTTTTCTTTATGATCTGTACAATTCTGATTCTTTGTTTGTGACGTGATGCGGTTTCCTGAAAATAGAATATTAATTTCATTCATAGCAGTCCTGCAAAATATCATGGAGCATCAGAACCGTGGTTCATATTCTTCAGGTATTCCATTAACTCTTCTAAAATGATATTTATAAATTATCAATATCTTGTGTGCAACCGTTAAGCGAAAGTATTTTGGAGTATGATTGTTTCATCCTCAAAATACCTCCTTTATGTATGTTTTATAGCTGTGATTAATAATATACTGAACATTTATGCTCTAATAAAACATTACATATTTTTTTACATTGTTCATGGTTGAACAACTAGAATGAACTCAAAAACATCAAGCTATACTTAAATTTTATACAATATAATAACTTAAGAATGTTATCCGCGTTACAATATAGAAAAGTAAAGTATAAAATAGAAAGACAACTTAAGATATCAAGAATACCAAAGAATACTGTAGAAAGTTCTAATAGAATTTATATCTAGCTGTGTATACTACCCGGAAGTTTTCTAGGTTTCAATACGATTGCATCGATAAGAGTTGGATATTAATATATCGGAATTAATTAATAAAAATAAAAATTAATATATTAATTAACGAAAAAATTTTTAAATAGTATCATTTAATTTGTATGAAATTGTGTTAATTATATTGCATGATAATTCATTTGCTAACTCACTCTTAATAAATTGATTGTTTCCTTTATCAGTATCTACCTAATTCATAAGATTGTTTCCTGAAATATCAAAGATTAAAATAATATCAAAGATTTTATTTCCTGAAATATCAAAGATTAAAAAATATTTGATTTTGTGTAACATTTTACTATAACCTCCTTTTGGAACTCTCGAGTGAACCTGAATTGTGTTAGAAAGAAAATTACCGAGTTTAACACACTGTGATACTTTAAGAATACTTTGAAATCAATTTGGTCAGGAGTAACACATGATTCGTTAGATCAAAGCGAAGTCGATGTAAATCGAGTTGATATTATTGCAA
>WYDF02185895.1:0-21831 GCA_009867245.2 Adranes taylori | reverse complement strand
GATAGACCGGACAAAAACCTTGACGGGACAAGGGATGCATGAAGCAATGAGATCTGCCCAAGATAGAGAACGATGGCACGAAGGCATTGCGAGCGTAACAAATTGATGTCACCGCATCCTGCAGAAGGGTAATGGACTGAAGAGAGAGAATGGACAGTATTTACTTATTACACCTTGGTGCTTTTGGGCTCTCTACAGAAACCCCGGCTGCTGGCACTGCGCTACCCTAGAAGTAAAGTGGCGATGCACAGTACAGTGTCTAAACTAGCTAATCGTATTGATCGATTACTCTCTATCTTTCGCACACTCTAAAGAGCGCAAAATTTTACGCCCACTTCGCCGGCAGGCTAAAAGGAATATACTTTTTGAATAATTAGATAGTTGCATAGACCTTATATATGCATTTGATAGCCGCTTTATTACTGCACCTTCTCCCAACATTTTACGCACTATAATTTTACATTCGGACTTATCAGATTCTCACAGACTGTGTGACTTTCCTTTTTCTGTGCAATAAGCTCTGCTACCAGATAACTTCCTTCCTGAGCCTTTTCACTAACTGTGAATATGTCTGCAGAAGCTGATTATTTTGAAATTTGAACAGAGTTTTAAAATAATCAACAGTTTTATTTTTCGTATAAGTACGATTTGTTGCGAAACGTCTGTTTAATTTTGTTAGAGCCATTGCTGTATTTGAAAGTTTTTTATCACAAACGAGAGACATTGAAAGAGGACATTGTGGTTCACGACTCCATGTAAATTCCATTGATAAATAACTATGAGTGTCTTCAGAATTATCTGGATTGTTTGTCGTCAAGTATCGTCACATTTTAACCGTTACAATCTATAGAAAAATAAAAATGAGATACAAAACCGAATAAAATACAGTAAATGAGTGAAATAAAAATATGCACTAGTACTTTGTTTAATAAAGGATCAACTAGATTCGCTGCCGCTTACAAAACTAACCCATTTTCGAATCTTACAATTGTAAACAAAATGCTTCGCACTAGGCGGCGCTACTTACGTTACCATACCGAATCCGGAACAAATTGTTTTCTCTTTTATGTGATTACCATATTGGATTACCCTATTGGATAATGCAGAACCCTGATTGGAAAACACTGCTTCAGACAAAGTAGGAATTTATTTCCATGCTTAGTGTATGTAATCGTAGAATCTGATATATAACTGTCAGAATACTAAAAGATCAATGAAAATGCGACAGACCATAGCAATTAAAACCTATTACAAGCGTAATCCGAGTCACCGACATGAATTCTCAAAGAATTATTTCCATATTTATTATACGTAATAATCACTCGACACGAACAAATTAAGTCAAATCAAATAATTCTATATTCTAATCGGCAATTTGATATGTTTTGGCTTTGTTTTATTTGTATCATAATCACTTCGCATTTATATGACTTAATCACAGCCAAAACATTAATCAACTTGCACCGTGCAGAATTTCGTATATTAATTAATTTACGTCAAATTAGCTATAAATAAAAAATATTTGCGTCATTGATATTGAATAAAATGCTCAACGACAAGCATCAAATATAACAGGTGTCTAATTTAAAAGGCATTTTATTTCATTATAAGTGATTATTAAAATCAAGCGTTAGTATATTTTAATTCAACTTTACATCACGAAGGCAGACTGGAAATCTCAACTCGACAGTAAATCTTCATCTTTTTTGTTTCGTATATCTAGTATCCTACAAGGTTCTTTATTTGGGCCCTTCTTATTTACCATCTAGTACTACAGTATTCCCTCTTTCGATGTTACATCAATATTCAAGTAATGTGTGTTACCAAATTTACAAAGTAATTCTGAGTTTCCGAAAATTTGGATCTACTATAAAAAAATCTGTGGATTGATCCCGTACTATAACATTTATTAAATCTTTCAAGACTACTGGTTACCAGGCGAAACCATCTTTTTAACATAATATGTTTATTTGATTAGTGGTATTCTCTAATGCCTAACATACTAGCTAATTGTCTGAATAAGTTTTTTGAAGTAGATACAGACATACAACATTTCAGGGTGTTCGAATTAAACAATTTGTATAGCTTAGGACTTCAAAAGATTTTTCTACAAGAGAAGAGAAAAGAATGGCTCGTAAGTGTAGTGAAAACATATATTTATTATTTAGTAGAGATTTTATGACGCTTAAAAATAGATATTAGTCGTATTCACTTCTTGGGATTCTAATGTAAAGATCTTTAAATATCATAAATAGATTATGTGAGGGAAATTACGATTTATTCTATAGAAGAATAGATATTCGCATTCTCGTGTAAGAATTTTGGATTGACGTGCACTTTATAGATATTCTAGGGGAAAAACTTACCGAAAAAAAATTAATAGTAAAGGGCTAACAAAAAGTAGTTTCTATGCTTCTGTATGTTAGAAAGAGATAATTGAAAAATAATTTAGGTAATTGACTTTTGAATATACATGACTGAGACACAATTAACTGTCTTCTCAAAGTATCGTATGCGAGAGGGAGTCACGATCGACCGATAACATAAAAGAAAAAAGTTAGCGTTTTAGTAGATTTGACACTCATAATTGTCGGAATTTTATCAGAAGTTAGTAGGTTCAGTCTAAAGTTTATCTTAAAGTACGCGTATTTTTCTCGTTAATTTTTTTTTTGTGAAAATAATGGCTGATGTGAATAGGCATTTATGTTATTATAGATCTTATTTGAGAAATTCAAACAGATTAAGTTCTTCTGATTTTACCCTGAATAATTAATGTAATAAATTGCCATCTAATATAAAGCTAACTAATTATGAATCATGTTGAAACGTCGTAAATAAATTTTAATCGCTATGTTTGTTTATTTTAGCCTTTGACTATGCATCATTTAATAGAGTAAATTTTTTTTGTCCCGACGTAATTAAATCTTAACAATATCTATTTATTATTTGGCGAAATTTATAAACCCGCTTTAATTATGGTAGTATGTATAATATTTTTTTTCTTGTGAATAAATTAATTTAAAATTGTTTAATTATCAATTGTGTTAGTATATGTACATTTTTTAAACCCCCAAAAATCGTTTCTTAATTCGAACGATTCCGGTTACGGCTCTAATATTCCCGTTGAATTGGATGGGTTTTAACTGGAAGTAGAATTTAGTTAGGACATAATTCCATGGCACCAAAATAAACGCGACATTATTATGAAGTATTTGATGAAACCTTTTTGAATAAATTGTGTTTTCATGGTTATTAATAATAAGCACTAGGACTTTAACACTTGTTAAATATTTTAAAATATTTTAGCTGGGTGTTTGAAATGATCCTATTGACGAACTAGAAGCTATGGATGAAAACAAATTCCTGCAACAAATTCCTTTTGGATAAAATACCCAGTGATACTAAGTTAGTTGAAAAAGCTATCGACTCCAAAATGAATGATGAAGTAGATGTAATGTTGTAATTCCTGGTCAGAAGATTTTAGTTATTACACAAATAATGTAATGCAATGGGATAGTGACGACGATATTCCATTAGCAAACAGAAGTGATATTATTCTTCTTGCAATGGACTAACTATGTTTTGTTACTGGATCAAAACAATTCGAAGAAGTGACAGGTCAAAATATGCCTGATACCGAAATACCTGTTATTCAACACATACACATCAAAAATACGATAAGGAGAATTTTACGTCTCCAAGCGAGGATGACATTAAAAATTTTTTAGATGTGAATATGCTGATGAGCTTGAAAATATTTCGTACCTTTAGAGATTACGAGCGATGTGATTTTAATTTTATATTTAGCCACATCGACGGCGCAGATAACAAAACATGTGGTTCCGAAATTAACCTCAATATCATATTGACATTTGTTGAAATTTTCATCAAAATACAACAAGAGGTTTAATCACAATGAATTTTTAAAGTTTGTAAGGCTTTCAGAAACATGGGATTGAGGAACAAATGGCAGCTCTTGTCAGTTCGTACCTAAATAGTTCTCTAGATAGTTTCAACAAAGGCCGCTCCAAAACTGTATACAGTATCGTCAGTGGTGACGAGTCTTGGATTTATTCTTATGAATCCGAGAATAAACGTCAGTCGAGAAAGATGGTCGCAATTTGTATCAAAATCCGGGCATGTTGCTACAATTCCTTTACAAAATCGAAGGACAGGAGCTGCTGATTGGTATACAACCATTTGTTTGTCAGAAATTATTTCTGAGCTGCGAAAAACAACCACAGCGTCGGATCATACTTCACCATGACAATGGGAATGAGTGCAAACACTGCTCGACAAACATTTGAGTTTTTGGAGCAACAAAACATCAAATTGCTTCATGATCCTCCACGCTGCCCTGACTTAACACCCAACGAGTTTTTTACATTTGCCGCCAACAAGAATGTACTGCATCGTCAATAATTTTAATGACCTGAAGATGTAGTCGATACTTTCGAAATGACCTCGTAGTTGTAATACAGAGATGAACTAAGCAACCCGTTCCTAGTTAAAGATTTCCACAGATCGATTTTTGGCTACTTTACAACCAAAAAAGAATCAGGCAAATTATGAGAAACTTTACAAGGCAAGGCTATTACCTTCAAAATTGATCGAAAAATTTATTGCTTCACTAAGTCCAGGCGAATTCCAATCAGTCAATGAATCAATGATTCAATTTAAAGCACGCCCTAGTCTTCGCCAGTACATGCCGAAAAACCGATCAAAAAAGGTTATATTGTTTGGGTTCGGGCAGATGCTACAGGATACATATGTGAGTTCAAAATTTATACAGGCAAAATAAGTGAAGTTGCAGCAAATAATTTGGGTGAAAGAGTTGTTACGAATCTTACACGGGTCTCGGTGGGAAAAAATTATAAAGTCTATTTTGACAACTATTTCAATTCTACTGAACCCCATAAATGCTCCCTAATCGAGAAAATATACGCCTGTACAACTTTCCGGTGAGGTCACAAGCGCTACCCCGAATTTGAATCAGATAAAGTCATGAAACGTGAGGAAGCAGAGTGGCGCGTTTTAAGAGACGCATTGGCTTCTCACACACAGAATGGATAGTCGCCGCGTACTATTTTATCAAGTTATCATGAGCCTTCGGTGATTGGAAACAGTTTCCACAAGAGTTAAAACAGGATCTATTGAAGAAATAAAATGTTCACGTATAGTTCGAGAGTGTAACAAGCATATGGGTATGTAGACAGATTTCACATGCTGCAAAGCTTACAAAGAATTTCGATTGTCCGTCGCACGTGAACTCATAGGAGTGACAGCTCCAAAAGCTCGGGCAAGACTTTATTTAGTCCAATCTATAAATTAATTTAAGAAAGTTGTATCTTATGGGGTACGTTACTCCAGAACATCTCAAACACTACATAGATTTGGACCTGTTACGTGTGACCAGCGCAGTACAATCAAAGATGTTAATAGCACTCTTTGGAAATGTTCGGCTTATGACGTTGGATTATACTGAAACAAGGACAAAAACTGTTTTACACTACTTCACCTAAAGTACAACTGAAAACAGAAACCAAACACGAATTTATTTTTAATTAAGTTTTTCTATAAATACGTGACATAGTTGTTTAAGGCCTAACTGGTTAAGCATCGAGAACGAAATACGAAAAAGAAACGAAATAACAGAAAGTTTGCCGATTGAAAAGGTGTAAGGCAAGGATGCGCCTTGTCGCCACTGCTCTTTAATTTGTATTCAGGATCCGTTTTAAGTGTGCCCTAAATGACACGGTCGACGATATAAAAATTAATGGTCATCCTGTCAACAATCTTCGTTATGCAGATGATAAGGTTATCATTGCGAAAAGCCAGGAGTCACTGCAATGCCTTATCGACAGAATATCAGCTGAAGGAAAACGACTAGCTTTAGAAGTCAACAAAGAAAAAACAAAAACTATGATGGTAAGCAGAGCACCGACTAGATATCGGTGAATGGGAAACAGATTCAACTAGATCAAGACGCAGAGATATTGCAGCAGTCAAAGCCTTAATGAGCAATCAAAGCATTAGTTTTCTCTTACGTTATCGTTCTATAAAAGGTTATGTGTACTCAGTGCTACCCGGTGGTGTGGAGACTTGAACTATTAAGGCTAACACTCTGAAGCGACTGGAGGCGTTTGAAATGTGGCTGTTTGAAGTGAGGCATTTGAAGTTCATCATGGAAGGAAAAATTGTAGGGAAACATGGCATCGAAAGGAAGAAATATTCCTTGCTCCAAAACATAAGAGATTGGTCTTGATGCCCACACATTACAGAGCCGCGCAAGATCGTGATGAATATGTTTTGTCGCCTACATTGTCGCCAACATACATTAGATGGATATAGCACCTTAAGAAGAAGGTTAACAGCGGTTACCACATCCTGCAGGATAATTCTTCAACTTAGTGAGCAAAATATCATTTAAAAGTTTATTTGTAGTCTAATAAACAAAAGTTGTTTTGTAATTTTTGTTTTCGTACAAAAAAATAATTCCGAACGCAAAAAAGTTAAGCTGCATCAGAATCCTCTTATAACATTTTGGGGCTCTGAGCCATTAACTTCTTGCGGACACCTTAGTGATATATTGGAGCAACGTAACATCGATCTATTCCGTACTAGACGTACTCGTATTGATGATGTACGATCAGCTAAACATTTTCATACATTTATTGAAATACAATGACCCATCAAATTGCGCCCATTGTCATTGGATCAGCTTGCGGCACATGAGATACATTTTTGAAGCAGATTTTCTGGTATGAAAGGTATGCTTCTGGTCTATAGTTCTTTTGAGATTCTGACACTATGGCCAAAATATAATAATTTTGTTCTTATGCTATCCATTTTCAAACGTAGCTATTATATACAACATATAGTTTTCACATTTTTTAAATATCACACATTTGTTGAATACCCTATTAAATAAGATATTAGACAGATATAGCTATATTTTTTAATTAATATATAAACATATGATGATAACTCAACCTATAGGAATGTGAAAAATATATATGTATATAATTACTCCTCACATAATGTGTGGAACCTTGGTCTCGTTTATTATATGTACTTAGTTTATTTACAACATAGCTATCGTGTTTCAAATGTGTAAAATAATTTACCTTTAGGCAGGCTGAAATGGCACTTTTGAATTATCTTTATTGCATATTTTAGTATACATATTTGCGTGGCGCTTATGGTTATCAGTTTTTTGTTTTTAATGAATTTTATGCGAAGATTTACATAGAAATGTGAAATATGGTTACACATGTATCTGAATATTTACACGAAGGTAAATATGCAAATGGAGATCCGGTATTTTACAATTTTTGTAATAAATTCATAGCATCTTTTGTTTAAATAAGAATATCTAGAAACGTTTCAAAAATAATAAATTAAACTTGTATATACGAGGAGCCCCAGAAGTACCCAGCCTGACCTATGGATTGCGGTTGTTGTTTGAAAGAATAACTATGGTAGAAAACACAAACCTTACAAAGCTCAAGTTTAGAGTTTGATGACGCTACGTTGTTTTATATTTTTTGGCAGCCATCAACAGTGAATGCTCTCAGTGAATTTGTAAACATGGAAAAAATTGGTTATTATGTCATTTGAAAGGCCTCAATCCAACCAATACCAAAAAGATGAGCTACATTCTACTCTAGAGGGAGTCTGCTCTTTCGTCTGCACCAGTCTAATATTGGATGACAGAGTTTAAACGAGGGCGTAAGAGCTGCCAAGACGAACATAGCAGTAGTCGGCCAAATGAGGTGACCACGCTAGAAATGGTGATTGGATGACCATCGACTATAAGTGCGCTAGCTGGCATTTCAAAAAGTTTTGTATATCGCAGGTTGCCCTGAAAAATGGACATGAGAAAGCGGTGCACAAGATACGTGCCGCGATTACTCACAATGGAAGAAAAACAACGTAGAGCTTTTGCATCGATTTATAACCAAGGTGAAACTTGGGTCCATCACTTCACACCTAAAACGAAGAAACAGTCTAAACAATGAAACGGGGAGAATCGGCTTCAAAGAAGATGAAGACAGTTCCGTCAGCACGGAAGGTCATGGCGTCAGTTGTTTGGGATGCACATGGGAAATTATCTTCAGAAAGGAAAAACAATCAAAGGCGAAAATTATGCGAAATTATTGTAGCGTTTGAGTGATAAAATCAAGAAAAATTGCTGCATTTGCGAAAAAGAAAGTTTTGTTTCATCAAAACAATTGCACCAATTCACACATCCGTTATCGTGATGACCAAAAATCAATGAGTTAGGATTTTAATTGCTTCCTCACGCACTCTATTTGCCAGATTTAGCTTCCTCGGATTATTTTCCAATCCAAAACTTGAAAGGTAGAGTATGCGGTTGATGACTCTTTGTGAAGCTCGACGATTCTCACTACAAACAGGATATCGAAGCTATTGAACATCGCTGGGAACTAAAAGGGATTATGTAGAGAACTAGAAAGATCTATTCCAAAAAATTCGTGTTTTCTTTGTTAGGTTTTCTAGAACTACCCTCGGATTCTTGTATCGTTTACTTTTACTGTCAAATTTTGATCAGTAAATGTGTGTGTTCTTCATAGCCAGAACGGTTTATAAGACCTTTAATCTTTGTCCGAATTTGAGCTTCAATAAACTGTTCTGGTAGACGAAGAACCCTTACGTTGAGGTTTGAGAGCGATCCGTAAAATTTAACTAAAAAGGGACACAAAAGTCGTCACTAGATTTCCTAAAGCTCGAGTAGATGTTTAAATTTTGTTCCATTAAGTCGCAAAGATAATATTGGTCAAGTCGGCGCCGCCAGAATTGATGCACATTCGGGCTCGTTTCACAGCAGTTTTAATGACTTTTGTCAAAACTCCTGCCGATAAATTCTCCACTTCTAGTCGGATATTCTCCTTTAGGGCCGCCAAGGTCTGTGACTTGTTTGTGTATATCCGGGACTTCAAATATCTCCAAAGCAAGAAGTCTGGAATGGTCAAATTGGACGATCTTGCGGGGAAGTGCAAATTGCCAAAATGAGATAATGAGCGGCCGGGAAACGCTTGCTGCAGAATGTTCATTGTCGCTTGTGCTGTGTGTGAGGTTGCACCGTCCTGCTGGAACCACATGTTCTCCAAACCCAATTCCTCAATTTGCGACAGTAAGAACTCGTTGATCATGGTTCTGCAGCGCTCACCACTCAGAATAACAATGTTCCGTCATCGAAAAAATTTGGGCTAATCACCTTTCCTCCATATCCTCTTTGTGCATTCTACGAGAATTTTCAGTGCTACAGTAGTGATAATTTTGCTTATTGATGCATCCGTATATGAGAAAATGCGCTTCGTCGCTCATGATAATTTTCAATGGAAAACCATCTTCATCGCGGTCGAGGTTCAGCTGAGTTTGGCAGAAATTTATACGCGATTGGTGGTCTGCAGGCAATAGCTGATGCACTGTTTGGACTTTGTATGGGTACCTCATCAAGTCTTTCACAAAAATTCGCTGTAAGGGCCGCCCAATTATGGGACACGTCGTCTGGTTGATGTTTGAGGCTCCATTTGACCATCTGCAGCCACTCCAGCGATATTCTAAACCGAATGACTGCTCCGGAGCCGGCCACATCTGCATCTGTGCCGGGTTGACCCAGACTCCTCGAGCCGAGCGGATAAACGCCGCAGTGTTTGCCCATGACCAGCGAATCGACAACGAAATTCACGTGTAACCAAAATCACCGAGCAATTATTTGTCAAAAACATGTCACGATTATTCCGCATTATTGAGGAGTGTAGCGAAACATGGTTTATCTACGTGCATTCTGCATCTGTTTTCTTCAGATATGTCAAACTCCCGATAACATAAGACGCCATTGGAACAATGAGACCATCTAACTTTTGCGCCACCTAGGATATAAGTATATGTACTAGTTTTATAAAAGTTGTTAGTTAATTCTGTTCTAATTAACTTAGACTGCATGATTATTATTAATACGTAGTCATTGCTAAAGCATGATCTTTAAAATTTCAATAGTACCGAAATTCAATGGATTATTTAAATGGATTATTCTGAGATAATGTGTTATCATAACTATTATATCTTTCCTAGTCCTTACCATTAACAGTTAAACAATAAAGGAAATAAAAGTTTTTTATGCAAATCATTTTATTGCTTTTCAAAAAATTCGCCGTTAATTTTGGAAATGTCTAAACCAATTCTCAAAACATTGTTCCACTCTCGAAAACATGGTATTTGAATGCTTCAACAATTTTCTGAGGTGACCAAAATCGTAAATCTCGTGTGTACAAGCAGTGAGACGTTCATTGGATGCTATCCTGCTCAATTTTTGGACGTGCAGTCGGAGATGCATTGTCATTCGATCCTTTCAAGCAGCGGTTCCAAATTGGGACAATTTTTGGGTATATTCAATCAGCTGTTTGTTGCTTAATTTCATGCTCGTAACAATATATCCAAGATTCGTCATCTATTATCATGTTTCGGCTTCAAGCTTTAATCGAATTTACTTTAGTTTACTCGATATGTCTACGATTCCTCCAACTTAACCGATCTTCAGGAAATTCATTTACAGATATCGTAAAACCACGCCTTCATGAAAACTTTCGTCAAATGACCATGTGTTAATTTTTCACAACAATAAACAAACCGATTAGTCGATTTTTGTGCTATCACTGTTTTAACAATAACACATTTAAAAATTTACTAGAATAGTAGTGTCACGTATCGAAAGCGCCAGTTAGTTGTTATTGTAAAAACAGCTGGCTCTCGTATTGATGACCAAAATAGTGATTGCATGATTTTATAGTAGAAATTACTCAATATTTTGACAATTTAATTACGAATACGATAAACAATCTGACGATTATACTCTTAAAACAACAACCACATCTCCGTTAATATCTGTTACTAATGCACGCTTAACTTTTTTTATTAATTAGTGTCTTAATATCATAACATGTCAACTGCAAATCTCTTTCGGAAGAAAGACTATTATTAAGCAAATAAGGTATACAATATTCATATGTTTACATCATTACATGATGTAATGATCAAAAATATTGGTAAAATCACGACTCATCCGAATATTTATGTACTTACTACATCGTAGTAAATGATGTAATACTTATAATATTATCGGGGAAAAAAAGTCGTCTAAAATTAAGTTAACGTAAAATTTTCTCTGGATAATATAATAATATTCTAATGAAAACTGTTATTGGGGAAAAAATGATGAGCTCCAACTAAATATTTCAGCTGCGGAATACCTATGAAATATGGGATAAAAGCGGTTCGTTCCAACTTTATCCATTTCTAAGACTACAAATATGTCAAATTTTTGAATGAGTTTTTGACTAAATTTATTTTGATGAATAAAAATCAAAAGTTTTCCAAATACTCTGAATAACTAAATATTCTTTAGTTAAAAAGCTTTTTTTGTTGACATGTTTCAAGGCAACAATCGCCCCTTCATCAGAATTAAAAATTCATGGCTTACAAAAGATGAATTATCTAATTAATATTACAAAGTTAGCTGAAAAAGTTTTCATTTCCTTGTCAACCAAGCACATTTTCCTATTTTAACGTCTTTTTTTATTTTGACATTTTAATTACTAATTGATGTATTTGGAATTGATTTTAATTTATTTTTTAATTCATTAATAAAATTTACTTAATTCTACATTTTATCTTTGACGATTTCATGATTATTTTCTTGATGAAAAATTTAAATTAAGCCCTGCCATGACCGGCCGGCACCAAAACATTGATAGGGAAAAATTCGAAGAGATCTACATCCCTCGAGTCAAATTAATGCGTGTCGTTTAGAAATGAAAACTTTTCCTGGCACCTTCGATACAATATGCATAGTATTCAATTACAATATGTAAAATGAATGTCAAATAAAATTACATTATTTAAATTTACAAAAACCTTGCGTTCAAAAATTTCAATTTGAATTTCCTCCCAAATTTTCTTTGATTAAGTTATAACTTTGATTAATTATGTTATTACTAGAAAATTTGGGGGGACATTCAAATTGAGATTTTTGAACGCAAAGTTTTTGTAAATGTGAATAATGTTATTCATGTTAACTTTTAAATAATTTTATATGACATTCATTTGTAGTGCTTGGAAAGAGAAGGAAGGAGAAGAACATTAAACTTTAGTCATCAATTTTTCTGTATGGATAACAAAGAAAAATTGGGGGGGGTTTATCATACATAAAAGACACTCCAAAACCATCCAACAACTCAAAGGAATTAAGCCAAGAGTAGTACTCTGCACATTGAAATTGAATAATAAGACCAATGTCAAGATAATTCAAGCCTATGAGCCTGCATCCACTCAGTTGGACGAGAAAGTAGAAGTGTTTTATGAAAACCTAGAAAACTCAATAAGACAGGAGCCTACAAGGTATAACCTTATAATAGGCGCTTCAATGCTAACTTGGGGAGTAAACTGGATGAAACTGAAACAGCGGTGGATCCCTATGGTTTCGGTCAAAGAAACGAGAACGGTGAAATATTTTGGGGTTTTCTGATGTGAAATGGTCTCTTTGCGATGAAAAGTTTTTGTCAAAATAAGAAGAGTCCTCAAAGAAAATGGACATTGTCCAGTCCAGACGGGATGACAAAAAACGAAATAGACTTCATCCTTACGAACAACAAAAACATGATCCATGATGTTACGGTCCTTAATAACAGTGGGAAGTGATAATAGAATCGTACGAGCTAAAGTCATGCTGAATCTCCATAAGGAAAGATCCAGAATGATAGATCAAGATGGAAGCCTGTTGAAGACACCATGACCTATGAAGAGGAAATTCAGAGATACCCAGAGACAACAAACATAGATGAAATGGATGTGGAGACAATGAAAAAGAACTTATTGAAAGCTATATAGACTGCAGAGAAAACGTGCAGTGTAAATCACAGAATAGAAAAGGAGGAAAAAATCATATCTGGGACAAAAAGACTCATGGAGAAAAGAAGGGAACTGAAGAACAAGAATGGCACGAACATGAGCGTATTACGACAGTTAAGTAAAGACATCAACAAAGCAGTCAGAAAGAACTTAAGACAATATAATTCCAACGAAATCACAAAGGTCATCGAGGAAAATAAAAGTTAAAAGGTACTGAGAAGACGTCAAGCTATTGGTAAGCAAAATATTGTTAAACTAGCAGATAGACAAGGACAAATAATAGCAAGCAAAGAGAAGATAATCAAGATAGTGGAAGAATTCTACGCGAAGCTATATAGGGAAGAAGAGAAGAAAGAAGACATTGAGTTGGGCTTTGGGTTATTATTTTTTAATGGTACAAAAGTTGTTTACTCAATATAATAATATTAATAATTATTTAGCATAATTATTAATAAATCATGGAAGAAGCTGATTCTAATTATCATTATAATAATATTATAAATGATAATGATATGGCTTTAATGACAGCAGCGTCCACAATCATGAATGCTGCATCTCATTATTTGCTTAAAAAGTTCTTTTCCTTTCACTTGTTCTTTTTCTTCTTTGAAACAATATAAAAAAATTAAAAATTCACGGGTAAAAAAAACAAAATAAATGTCAATATATAACAGTATACTTGTGTAACCTATCATCCAGGCTGGGCCAGTATGTAGCCATTTGCGCAAAGACCCTTGTGAAATGTGGCGGCGTCTTTGATTTGTACTGGAAGCTGGTCAATATTTGTCGGCCATCTCGACAAATATCCAAGCATCGGTCAGTATCAAATATTTGATGATACTTTGTCAATGGTGTAGCGGCCACACCACTTGGCAATGATCGACCAGAGCCCGTACATGGCCATAATGTAGCCATAGCTTAAACGTGTCGCGTGGCCGTCCTAAACCCTAATCTGCCCAGACCTACCTAGTCGGGAAGGGGAATAGAACGTATAGCCTAAACTACCACAGGTAATGTAAAAATGGGTGCAATGTCAATAGGGTTACTTGTTTATCCTTGCTCATCCTACACCAAAAAAAAACCAAACTTAAGAGGAGACTACCCATTAGTACTTCGTTTTACAGGAAGATATTACTTACATCAGTCGAAAGTAAATTATGTTAAACGTCATTGCTCGAAATAATTGTTTTAATACAATAATTTTTTATGATGATTGGTGTAAAAAAAATTCTTTTGACAATTTTTGTGTACTTCTGCTCTAATAAATGAATTCATTAAATACTATCCTTTAAGACTAACTCGCATAAAACTGCATTAGAAAGCAATGCTGGAGCTTAAAGACACCCCAAAGGCTATCTTATCCATATATCAATAGGACATTCACCACTAAACTGGCAAGAATTTAATTAATTACAATATTAAGCACAGACAAACAACAAAAAGGGAAGCTTTGTACAAGACAAACTGTAATAGATTGGAAAGGGTCTAGTAGGCAGAAGAAGAAAATGAGGAAGGTAGCAAACAGAAGAGAAAAGATCAAAGTCGCGGCATATCTTTTGATAAAATTACCGTCTAAATAGATACGAGCGGCTACCTTCGAGCAATGGAAAGCCTTTTGAGTAGGAAAATATACACCGTCACTAATTGCCACGCCTGCTGTAATTAATATGCTGACAATCATATTAATTAGATAATGTTACTTAGACGTGTAACACCGATAGCCATTTATATTATTTACGCTAAGTCTTATCGAATTCAAATTATGTTGCGTACGTAATTGACAATCGTTTTTCGTTGCGCATTCTCAATGGCAATGGTTTGCAGCAGTATATAAGGGACTCGCTCACATTTGCCAGGCCTGTATTAATTATTGTATAGCAAATTACTCTCTACATATTTCTGGAATACAATATGGATATCTTTTACGAGTACTGTTTTAACAATTTAAGGACAGATACCTAACAAACCACATATAAAACAATTGATACATTTGAGCAGAATTTTAATAAATTCAAGTTAGTACAAAGTCTAAAGCAAATATAAAACTATTAAATCCTATAAATCAAATAAGAAATGATTTATTGTATGTGTCAATAACGATATTTAGTACTGCATTAGATATTGATACATATGATATTTAGTACTGCCAGAAGAAATAACATTGCAGCCCACCAGAGCACAAATTTTCCATGTCTGACAATTTAGAAATTATTATAGTAAAAATTTTGAATGAAGATAGATGTAAAAATAAATAACAGTTAATCGAATACATAAGTTACCTTTTATATTTATTTGAATGTTTAAGATAGAATTTTGTATTAAATTTAAATAATTTAGAACATCATTATTAAAATCAAACAAGTTCTAAACATCAAATTTATGTATAAATAATGAAAGAATGTTAATTAGGTGTTATTCGGTTATTTGACGAAAAAAAAAAATGTTTTGTTGAATGGCGCCATTATCTAAATGTAAATTAATATACCGACTACAATAAAATCTTTGATTTAAGGAAGAAGATACATCATATTGACAGAATATTTAAAACAATTAAATAATGTGTCCCTGAACATTAATTTATTGTTTAATATGCTTCAAAGGAAAGTTGATTTACTATACTTTTAAATGCGAATTTTATATTGACTTCTAGATAAATATCTAAAACAATTTATAAAATCTTCTCTTGCTTATAATTTAAGTTAATGGAATACGCAATAAATCACAAATTAGGAAATAAAACTATTAATCTATGAATTATGTTCGTGGATCTATGGAAATACGTGAAAGCGAAAAAAAAATAAGAAAGTATAGAAGAAGAGAGAGAGAGAAAAGGAAAAGAGAAACTTAAATGCTGTGCTGATGGGAGTTAGTGAAGAGGAGGGAGATTTAATGGGCGTTTGGAGAGATATACGAAGGAGATTGAAGAGTATTGTTGCGAGAATAGAATAGACAGGAGGCATGTGAATGCAATAAAAACTAGAACGTAGATCAAATTTAGAAAGTAGGAGAACTAAATGGATATTATGGAAAGGAAAAGCATATTAAAAGAAACAAGATTCTGCATAATTGATGACCTAAAAAGGCTCGAAAGAAAAGTGCAAAAGGAGATTAGCGATATGACAAAAGAGATGAGTTCGTCAGGGAGGAGAACGAAAGTTGGATACAGGAGGGCTTATGTAGGAGGGCTTATGTAGGAGAGGAAACATGGACTGGAGTGACGAGAAGGGATCGTTGGTAAAAATAAATGATAAAAGAACAGAGAAGATAGGAGAGGAGATTATAATTAGAGGTATGAGGGTAAGCAAAACTGATAATATAATGAAGAAGCAAAGGAGACATTGAAGGGGGAGAAGATGATTGCGGCAACTTGGAGGAAGAAAAAGGTAAGAAAGAAAGAAAAGCGGAAGCGGGAGGATTGAAATAACAAAAGAGTAGTAAGTATAGAATTACAAATTTAGGAATATGGGGAAACTGAAAGACAGGAGGAAAATATGAGAAAGGTGCATTGGGTTGGGGAAAGAAATTAAGAATATAGCGGATCTACAAAAAAATTTAATGCGATGGATATCGTTGAATACTTAGAAAAGTTTGATATTATTGGTTTGGTAGAAACCTGGATTAAGGGAGGAGGAGAGATATGATGAGATAGGAAAGCAATTGTAGATAGGGTATAACTGGAGAATGTACGGAGCAAAGAGGAAACATAAAAACAGTAAAACAAGTGGGAGGGTGGAGGGGTATTAAAATTACGGGTATAAAAATAGCAGTGAAAGAGGTGGCTGGAATGGAGTGGAATTTGAAAGATGTATGTGGAAGAATGGTGAATGTAAGTGGGAAATTTTAGATGTTAGTGACAGGGTACGTGTAAATGGACTGGAATGAATTTAAGGAAAAAATTGGTGAGAAAATAAATAGTGAGGGAAATAATATAGAACTGTTAACAATAATGAGTGATTAGAATGCAAAAATTGGAGACAATATAAGTTATTAAGGTGACGATAGGGTATATGTAAAAAGTAAATCGAAAGACAGGGTAATGAACATGGAAGGAAGGAGAATGTTAGAATGGATAGAACAAGAAGGATTGGTGATGGAGAAGGGATGTATGAATGGAAATTGGGATAAAGACATCACGTTTATGGGACATTGCAAAGGATGTGTTGTAGATTACGAAAGGACAAGAATGTGTGCAGAATATCTAAAAGTTAGGGATAGAACTGAATAAGATCACTTCCCAATGGAATCAGAGTGGAAAGTGAATACGGGGGATTATGGAGATAAAGAGGACATAGAGCAAGGTAACAAGAGGGAGGAAGGTTATAATTATAAATGGAATGAATCGGAAAAAATAAAAATGGTGGAAAGTATGAAGAAGATAAAATGGGATGAGATAAAAATCATAGGATGGATGACATAAAAAGGAATATGAGTAGGAATGATAAAATCAAGGAAATAAGAAGACAGGGAAATAAGAAATCAGAAGACAATAAGAAGAAATTAGAGGGAATTGGATAAATAATAAACATAACGTTAGGAGAGATGTAAAAAAATTAATGAGAGAAAAGAGAGAGAATAAATTATATACGTTGTGAGAATGAAATCTTGAAATACTTGAGTGGGAGAAGAGTGATTGGTGATAAACTTGAGATATGCATGATAGAATTGAAAAAATGGGAGGAAAAGTGTAAGAGAGGATGGATGATAGCAACTCCACGAACAATAAATGATATGTATTAGAACATTCAGAATATTGTCGATATTTCGAAAGAAATTACATTGGGGAAAGAAATTAAGAATATAGAGGGTCAACAAAAAATTAAAATCGATGGATATCATTGAATACTTAGAAAAGTTTGATATTTTTGGTTTGGTAGAAACCTGGGTTGAGGGAGGAGGGGAGATGGCATGAGATAGGAAAACAATTGCAGATAAGGTATGACTATAGAATGCACGGGGCAAAGAGGAAACATAAAAAGGGTGAAGCAAGTGGAAGGCGGGAGGAGGAGATAATTACAGGTATAAAAATAGAAGTAAAAGGGGTGGATGGAAAAGAGTGGGATTGGGAAGAAGTATGTGGAAAAATGGTGAATGTAAGTGGGAAATGGTGGATGATATTAGTGCGAATGAAAATTAGTGAGAAGATAAATATTGAGGGAAATAATATAAAACTGTTTAACAATAATGAGTGATTGGAATGTAAAAATTGGAGAGAATGAAAGTCATTATACTGGTAAAGATAGGATGAATGTAGAAAGTAAATCGAAAGATAAGGTAATGAATATGGAAGCAAGAAAAATATTAGAATGGATGAAACAAGAAGGACTGGTGATAGGAAATGGATGTATGAATGGAAATTGGGATGGAGCGATCACATTTAAGGGAAATGGAAAAGTATCTGTTATAGATCACGAAAGGGCAAGAATATCAGCAGAATATGCAAAAGTTGAGAATAGAACTGAATCAGATCACATCCCAATGGAATCAGAGTGGAATCAGGTACATTAAATACGACCATATTTAATGTACCTGAGTTGAATCGTCTATGTGTTTCTTTGCAGTATTTGAGTTGAACCTGTTTTTGACCTAGTGTTAAATTGTGCGGTATCCATCGAGAACATACTTTTCTTACACTGAAATAATCATGCAAAATTTTATTAATCTGCTTCATATCAATGCATAAATTTCGCTATATGTCACATGAAGGTGTGACATTTCTCGTAGAGATCATTTCTCGTAGAGCATCAATGTTTTCTGCCGTTTTTGAGATTGTTGATCGATCTTCACGAAATTCATCAATAACACTGCTCCGACAAAATTTAAATTCTTGATAGCACCAAAACACAGTTCTTCTTGATGGTGCCTCGTCGCCGAACGCTGTTTTTATATCAGTTTTTGCCTCGTCGCCAAACATACTTTTTCACTTTTCTGCAATCGAAAATAAAACAGAATCATTGCTCGAAAATGCCCATGTTGTAAAGCCATATTTTCTTTACGATTTACTTTAAAATTAAATTGTACTCAAACTGCCAACTATATTAAACTTCCGTCAGTTGTGTTTATCACAACAATTGTTAAATTTTACCAATGCGTCAAATATCAGATAACTACAGTGTTACCATATTCCGAAATTAAAGTAGCAACCCTCATATTGTTTTGAGAAATTTATATTAAAACAATTCCATATGTTCTAGGTAAGCAACAGAGTTTTTGTACAAGCGAATATTCGACAGACCTTGTAAAAAACAAATTTGGAATGCATCCGTTATATTAGATTCTGGGTTTGACTTATTTCACTGATACTAAATGTTCTCGTATATATGTAAAAGATTAGAAAAAGATGCGATAAATTACGCATATTTATAGCAGAATACGCAGATATGTAGAGAATCTTCTTATTAACCTTGTCATTGTTAAAATAAAAGACAGAATAACAATTTAATTTGCATACGCGCGCGCGTTTCTAAAACAATAAACAATTTAAATTTTAAACTATTTTACTAAATTATACAGCCTTATTTATAAAACAAACGAGCGAATGAAACAAAGAAGCATTCAAATAAGTGAATAAAAGGTCATAATACAAATAAACTCTACTCAGATGAAGAATATTTTAGTTAGTAATATTCCACTTGTCGAATAATGGTTAAATCGTAACTATGGTTTTAACTATTTCAGGCTCGTAAGAGAGTGATGGTCCAGAGTAAATTCTGGTGGGCGATGGTCACAAAACCACATTAGTTTCAAATCAGAACAATTTTTTTATTCGAAAACGATTCTGTAACGATAGAAATGGCTACACAATTAATATGCTGAAGACTTAAATAAATTAGACTTAAATTAATAAGATTCTTCTGTATAGATCACCCGTTTAATAGATAGACAGACGTTCCTGTTAATCACCCACAGATATCTTAGGATTTATTTGTTGATTCTACAAACCGTCCGTCGATAGACACTTCATGAAATACATTTCTTTCATTGCCATTCACTATGCGGTTCGGAAAAAGCTCAGTAGTTAAGCCTCGCAAACTTTCCAGAACGCTCTAAACTTTATTTGAAGCAGGAGAAAAAAAGACATTGAACTAGTTTTGGCTGTCTAGCGCCTTTACAAGCCGGGGCCAATGCCCCCAATTTTTGTTGTGGCAGCAGGCTCTTTCAGGCTCTGTTTCAGTTTCAGGCTCCACAACAATATGTAAGCGGAAAGGCTTTAGTTTTGGACATTGTGTTTCCATTTTTCCTATTTAAATTCAAAATACTTCACCACACTCAGTTCCGTGAAGTCGTTTAGCAATCGCTTTGTCTCTGCTCTCCAGTACTTGTTAAATCTTAAGAAAAAAAGTAATTACGTTCGCGTTTATTATATTACTTATTAAACTACGTTATTAATAAATAATTACTAGTATCCGCCATGAATAACGAATTAATGTAAGCATAAAATATTTTATTATTATATTTTGACTACTAAAAACTTAATAAATTCAGTATATAATGATCAACTAATTAACAAATATTCAAGTTAATAACTTTCATTCTTTCTATTACGTGCTAATAAACTAAGTTGTGCTTTTCTATATATGTACTTATTTAAATTGAAAATAAACTGTTTCGTTGCCAAATAAATCTATATTCTCGTACAATACAAAATCGTTCAATTTCTTATTATCTATGTAGTGAACCTCTTATCATACTACGGAATTTGTATATCTATTTTCATGTCAGCGGAAAGCTAAACTGTATCCCTGTAACCATTTATGCTAATAGAACGAATGTAAACGAATATTTCTTTTATTCAACTAGTTCTTTAATTAACCCTCCAAAATCATTATTGTAAGAAGAATAAATCATAAATTTCTGAAATATATCGTTAGAACGATTCAGTGGTTTAATTTTTAATCTGTATACTTTATTTAATGTATGAACCACACTTGATTCTCTAAAGCTGCTTCATTGTTTTAAATAGACAAGGGTCTTATATTTAACAAATTCGATAATTATAAAGCGTGGATAAAAATTGCCCCATAAATAAATATTAAAGTGAAGTTGTATTTCTTTAGAGCTACGCCACATCTAAGCGCTAAGAAAACATTTTTAGCAACGTTTTGAAATAAAGTTTTACAATATTTTGTGATCCCATTACGAATTAAGTATTTTTCCAACGAACGCAGTTTTGAATGGTAGCCTAATTCAATGTCGCACTAATTTTAACCGCGACAATACAAATCATGTTCATAATAGGAAATTTACTCAACTCAATCGAATTGTGATGTGTCGTTCCGTAAAAAACGTTTTTTTTTATTTGTTTGGAACGCGATGTAATTGAAAAGAACTTATTCCCACCAGAATATATAATACATCGAGTCAATGAATTATTTTTTATAAATTGGTTTTTTTCCGCGAAGGCTTTTTAGAAAGTTCATTGAAAACTAACTTAATAATAAATAGAAAATGGGTTCTACCACGGACGTACCAGTTTTACACGACACATATAGTCAACACACTTATTCCATGACTAGACAACGCATTGGCGGAGAGCAGTCGCATGGTTCATTGTTCTATGCGTCGAGCCAATACCAGTAGAAATTAATTACAAACGAGTACATAAACCATAACTTCCCATCACTATGTCCCGTTACAGATTTCCCATAACTAATTTGGAGTTAAAGAACTTAGTAGGTTCAAATGAATTCCAAAAACCTGTAACGTGACAGACTCCCACTCGCGACGCTGCTAATTGGGAGCCTGAACGACATGTCAGAGATGGCGCAAAGAAATATCTTATTATTTACAGAATAAAACGGCCTTCGAAGATATATTCTCGGGCGCCAGGTCCGTTCAACATTGGATCGCACGCTGGAACTGATGTTATTGTTCCTCCAGTTCTCAGTGGCTTATTATGGC
>WYDF02185784.1:0-21835 GCA_009867245.2 Adranes taylori | reverse complement strand
GCTTCTTTCTGGATTGGCGGAGGATTCGTCGGCGTGGATGGAGATGGCGGATTGTCGTCTACCAAGTAGCGTGGAGTACGTGGACAGCGCAACTTAATTGGCCGTTCTGGCGTGAGATCTCGGTCTTCTTTATTGGTCCGGAACGCTCTGCGGTTGGCTTCACTCTTCTTCTCGCGTCGTCCACCTAGTTTTCTCATCGATGAAGTCGGTTTTTGGGAAAGGGAAGTAAAATGAAAGTTTATGATAAAGATATAAAAAAAAATGAGAAGATGATGTACGAAAGATTCGCCTGAAAGTGACATGTGGATTAGCTATGGCCTTGTTGTTGCTGAGAGAAAAAAATTCGGATTATACTACGTGGATTTTGACGGATTTTAATTTAGAAATGAAATAATATAACTTGTTAAGTCTCTTGTGAGAGCAAACTGTTCTTTATACTGCGACTAAGCTCGCCGTTAAAAGTCTAGTTTGAACATCAGCAGAGAATTCCCTGATTGAAGCGTGCGACTAGCTCACTCGTGGTCAATGAGACAAGACTCAAAATGCGTCTTGTGTAAAAAATCCTAGACATGGCTTTTTATATGAATTTAGAGATTTCTCGACGTCCAGCTAGACGGTGGTAGGTTTTGCTGATGACGGCAGCATTTGGGCTGGATTTAGTTAAAATAGCTACTAAAATTTGAGAGAAACGAGAATATTCCTCGTATAAAACATCGCTTTTGGTCGTTGCGAATATTACAGAAGAAATGCGCTTAGCAACCCTGTCACGATACTACCTTTCTATGATTCTTCGATGAGTTGCTCTCCAATCAGCTTTAACGTGCCAACGATCGACGAGCTCCATTTCCCCTTCCATAATAGTGACCAACCAACCACGGGATAGTGGCGGCATGGCAATGTATTTTTCATACAAATATAGAAAAATCTACTCATACGAAGGTATGAGTCCCCCCGAAGTTCATTAACCTCATCAAAGTTGTTTGTTGATCTTAGATGTTATCGAACTCTCCTATGGACGAGTTTACGAGAAGTCAATAAACCCATTAAAAGGGAGGCCATAAATCATTCGCTAGACGAGAACAATGAACGCGGGTTCAACGTCCTTACTAAGAAGTTGTATGTTCGAATTGAATCCAGAAGTCTATGTAAAAAAACTTGCGCGGGAAGAGAACGAACCATATTCTTCTCTCTTGCTTTGTACCAATTTTTTGTTTAATTTCTACACTCGATGACTATGCACAAAAAAAATGTAGACATTTTTTGTTCGTATTTCATTCTCGATGCGATCACACAAAAAAGCATGAGTGACACCTGCTAGGAGCAAAACGATAGCAAAAGCAAGGTGAATACGAAATAAGACTATAGCTTTCCTTCTTACTTATTGCGCGGCCTCTCTCTAACATATATAAATAAGAAACGATGTTTATTTTGTGCATTTGGGTTCAAGTCAACACGCCTACCTGCGTGCCCGAAGGAGAGGTTGTTACTCCGCATTTGGCTGACGATCTTGTTCGTTGTTATTAAAAGAATTATCATCTACGTGTATAGAAAGATACTAGTGGATAAACATCGCTAATCTTTCCGGTGCTTGAATTGAGAACGCAAGCGAAAGCCTAGAATAGAACATAGGCCACGAAAAGTAAACGCTATGAAAGCGTACATGAATATTTAACATTTGATGTAACCTCGCCAACAGCAAGAGAAACGCAAAACAACCACTTGACCGGTGAAAGAGACGTCGGATGTAGGCAGTATTCTCCATCCTCATTTTCTCTTCTGATTCTCTCTCTAACACACGCGAAGTCGTGTTTCGCATTACAATAGCAATCAGCAGTGCTCTCTCTCTCTTATCCCGCGGCGGGCGGCTCTGGTCTCCCTGCTCCGCCCCTTTTTCGTGCACCACGAAAATGAACGTTGTTTTGTTTGATGTCCTTGGTTGGCATATATCGTTACGCATAGTTCATTGACTCCATCTATTTATAAAAAAAGTCTGCGACCATACAAGATCCTCTTCATTGTTGCCTTATTTTGAAATAAATATAGACATTATTTATTTGATTAGTGATTTATTTATATAATTTGTTTATATCGAATTAGAAAATTATAATGTTTGTTGATAACGCTTCGTATAATTACTTAACCGATGATTATCCCAATTATTCCGCTTGATTATGCATTCACAGACAGAAATAAAACCAACGAATGACTGTACCATCGTATAGAAAAATAATATTTATTTATTTTCTATATTGTATGGCCCGCTGCCGATAACAATTTTTTCTGGAAACTAATTTTCTCTTATCAAATAAACATAATAACAACAATTAACGTGTCTATACCTACTTAAAAGTAATCTATAATTATAAATAATAATTATGTTATTATTTAATTACTATTGAATTATGTTAATAATTATGTTACAAACATTACATAGTAAAATAATTTTACTATTAACATCTACTATGAGAGATGGAGTCAAATAGATACTTTAAACGTAGGCCGTCAAAACGAAATATGTTTTAATAGTTGGAATCTAGTATTCTTTAGTATAATTTTGAGCAAAAACAATCTTAGCTTATTTACTATGGATAGACCATTTTATTCTGTTGTCGCACAAGACCCCGTTGGTTGTAAAAGCTTACAAATATTTGGGGATAACAACTTTAACTTTAATTTTATAACTTTAGTCGTGGGTAGAACAAAAAATATAAGTTTTGTTAATAGAGCATAAGGGTGGTGTGACTCTAACGAGATAGAACTTCACTTTAATGTTTTACTATTGGGTAATATCAGTCATACCGACAAATCAAGTTTCTTAAATATAAGACCCTTGCCTATTCAGAAATGTGAGGCAGCTTTGGCAAAGCAATTACTGACCAGAACTTTTGATAGATTGGTCACACAATTTATGATAAACACTAATAAAGAAGTGACACGACCGATGAATTTTAAAAATATAATATCAATCAACAAATTATTAATACATTTGTGATAAAATAAAATAAAGTAACTGATTGAAATGAATTTTAGTTTTGATAAATAATAATCAAACACATCTCAAATGATATAACTAAATTCACTAGTCTATTCTAACACAAAACGATTAGGTACGTTTAAAATTTACGAAAAACGAATATTTGCATTTATATAAACAGTTTAGTTTCTACATAAAATGATTATAAATATAACACAATTATTACGCAAGGCTGGATCACTTAATCAGTATCTATTGTGCAATAATAGAATCTAAGTTTAACTTGTTATTTCTATTCCTTTAAAAGCATTTAATATATCTTTTCACATTTTATAAATTAATTGATTTATTTCTGATTGCGAACATTTCTCTAGTCTGGTTATTAAATAAAATAATAATTTGACGTACATGTCTCTAACTATACTAAACTGATTCTACATGTCGCATAATTTCAAACGACGTAATTAATATATGAACATGACTACTTTCTTTACTCGAAGATTTAATAAGTACTGGTAACGAGTTAATAAGAGGTATTACCTAAGCGATTTGGTAAGCGTTTTTATGAAACAGAGTGTCGTGAAGTATTTAGATTTTAGACTTGAAAACTGAAAACGGAAGAAACTAAACTAAAGTGGGTTCTCTCATATATATCGGTTTGAAGAACTTAAATGGTTGGCTATTATCAGCGGCAAAAACGAGGGGACTATCTCTGCTGGCACCAGCTTCGGCTGCACCGCAGTACATTTTTCTGTAACTAATCAACTGTCTATTTCTCTACTGCTTTAAAGTCGAGAGCTTTCTAGAAGTACCTACGTTCCCAAGACCGAATCTACCCGAAGAATTGCGGAGATTAACGATTCCAAAGCCTCTATTGCAACTGTATAGTAGCACGTGGTGATAAGTTATAGCGAATATGAGTTCTAATAAAGGTTATGAAGCTACCCTCGACGTACATTTAATAGAATAGAACTAACGCTCGAGGCCAATTAACATGAACGTATGTCTGCCAATATATTATTAAGTAGGTTTCGTCTTAGAGCTTGACTACTGAGAATCGAATGCAGATGAATCTTATTAATTTGAAGCGATATTTATTTATTAACACTGTAGATATTAATTGAAGTATAGTTGTTTTCTTACACTTTAACTTATTTATCATTTAGACATTGAAGTCTTTTGCGATATAATTGTGTGGCCAAAGGACTGAGGAAATCAAAGGACTGAAATAGCGTAACGATAGAAATGAAGATATTTCGATTAGAGAAACTTTTCACATTACAACTGTGTGCTAGATCAATTTAGTTGAGAACTAAATCAAATTTCTGACAAATGTTCAAATTCTCTGAGGATAGCGAAATGTATCATGTATGAACGTTATTTTCATTTTCTAACAATAAGCTATGATTTAATTAAAATATCTTTAGGTGAACCTCTTAGATAAAATTTGCAGATAAACGAAGGCTTGTATCTTTAGGTTGGTTAATTGCAAATAACTCAAGATCCTACAGAATCTCTACTGTAATATAGATAGTTACACAAAAATTATAGTTTATTATAGAGTTCAGCACAAAGGAAAAATTTCTCAAAAACAACTGGTTAAAATTGTATTCTTGTATTTATAGCCATTATTTTGAATAATTACAGGCAATTTTTAATTCGGTTGAAAATCATGGCTATTAATGATATGTATGAATGGTCTCATCAGACATGCTCGTCTAAAACTTACACCTTAACGGTACATTGCTATAAACTAAAAATGGGCTTATTGAATTCGTTGATTGCTATGTTCAGTTTATCGACTTTACATTTATCGCTAAAAGCATGTACTTTCACCAATGTACTTTAAGGGAACGGTTTGCTTATATTTTGTCCCACAAACACATACCATCAACTTAAAAAGTTGGAATTGTTCTCTAACATGACATTAAAATTAACAACTATATATGTACTCAAGGACTAAGTCCTTAACGGCACATACGTAAAATTACACACTGTTAGCGATAAATCTGAACACGACAGTCGAAAAATTCATTAAGTCCATTACGAGTTTATAGCAATGTACCGTTACATTTTTACACGAACATGTCTGATGAGACCGAAAAACGGCAAAACAAGACGTACTTGTCGCATGATAGCAAGTTTTCAACTTTGCAAATATTTTAAGTGTCCAATAGGATAAATTGTTTATCCACATAGACAAGCTAAGATCGCTTCAGCTAAAAATTGTACTAAGGAACACTATATTCCAACTATTATATCAATATTAGTACAAATACTGATGGTACCTACTTATTCTTTTTTAATATGTTTTTTTTTGGCTTAGCCCGTATTTTAAGTATTCATCTGCTCCAGCGTTTTGGAAGTGCTTCAGTTTGCAAAAAAAAAGAATTCTTTCAATTTTCTTCACAGTCATTCATACCCCAGTCAAGTCATTTCATCTCACTAATGATCATTAGTAATGATGAAATTATTTTGTCACTCTTTACTATTTAATTAATGTAAGTGGTCCAATTAAGCCTAAATACTCTTACCTCTAAGTGGACGGCCTCTAAGTTACCTCTTACCTCTAAAACCTTTCGGCTAAAATTTATAAGAAGAAAACAGAAAAAAAAACCGATTATAATCGTATGCAGTAAATGTTTACGAAATCAAAAAAGCCATTAAAGTCAAGCATCGTTCGGTTTCTTCCAGCAAATTAATGAGTTTTGTAAACATTTAATTAGCTATGTCTTTTTCTACATAGACTTTTTAATATTTTTATCTGCGATTTTGAGAAAAAGGCTTCATTAATTGGTTTTTACGACCTCGGAAAATTGGCGTCAAAGTTTTATAAATGATAACCGCCATCGTTTATGAGTTCTGATTCAACACTCTCTAGTAATTTTGATTTCTAGAGGTTACGTTTATAAAAATATAAGTTCGGGATAATCAAAGCGATCACTTCATCAATTCCGAGAACTTATGCAAGAGCATTGTGTTACAAAAAAAAAACGGGTATGATGGCTATGTAAAGAAAATATTACAGGAACCATGATACTGCTTTAGTAGAATTAAATTGTGTAACATGCCGTACGTCAAATTTTAATAAAAGCAAATTAGTGTAGAATAACAAATAAGAGCTGAATATCTCTCGATTTTCATTTCGCTTGAATTTGATTCTGTAGAAGGAATATTGTCAGATCTTTCTCTTGTTAATAAGTAATTTAAAGCATTACCAAATTTGTTTCAACATTCCTCAGGGAATAAACAGTTTTATAGATAATTTATTAACTTAGTTCCGTTGACTCATTTATTTCCTTTTCCTTTACTAACTTTCTATGGTTTCAAACGGTTTCTGTACGAAACTTCGAACAACTTAATTATATTGTTTAAATTATGCACACGTATAAATTTTTTATTCCCTAAATGAAAATTCGGCATATGAGTGTATGCCGAATAATCAACTAAGGGTATTCCCCTTCTGTGAGAGTCGTCGAGGGTTAGGATTCTTAATTTTGATACGAGCGAATATAAGTTGGGTAACGATGTTTATTTATAATAAACTACATCTATTAATTAAACAACAAAATCTGTAAAATTGCACATGTTTAAAATTTCATGAATGTAATGTAAAGGAGTAAAGTGTGAAAAGAAGGATTTGTGATTAAAATGACTTAAGTCAGAAACATTTTTATATGTAAACTTATAAATGTGTTATTTTTTAATGCTTTTTAAAGGATTCTAATAAATTAATTTTCGAACTTATCGCTAGCAACTCTTTATTATCTAACGAAAAATACTTAAAACTATTTAAAAGATATATTTCTATTTTAGCATATAATTGCACATTTCAAATGTTAAAAAAAATGTTTATATATTTACTCGCTAATTAACCTACTAAAATTATTTAAAAATAATTTATTGAAACGTATGCAAAATGATTTATATAGAACAATTAATTTCCATATCAACGCATTATTTAATTTTTAAAATGATTATTCAAATGTTTTATCTAAATATACGAGGAAGGTTCAAATAAATATGTTATATACTACACAACATGTATTAAATTATGAATTTATTAAAGGATGTTAGATGAATATTTTTTCGCTCACGAAAATAAGTTTTATAAATAAGTCTGAATAAATATCTTTAAATATTGCAAAATAGATATACCATAAGTCACTTTAACGTGCAAAATAGATATAGTATACATCAAGTAATTTTTTTCGTGAAAACGAAGTGGGTGAATTAAGGTACTACACTAGTGAATATTGTTTTAAAACAAATATCTAATTATTTTTAAAATTAAAGATTTTGATTCCGTTTTAATTAGTTTTATTTCTAAATTCCAACTTATTTTAAATTTTTGCAAAACACTTAAATACATTTCAATAAATTTCCAACATGAAGCAATTTATTTAGTTACAATAATTAATTATTTCAATTTTCACTAACTAATATATTATTACATTAAACGATTGCACAATGCTAAGAAAATCGCGCTATTTCATTTAATTATATCTTAATAAATGAACTTTAGTTAATTGAGCAGTTAAGTTCATTGAGAAGTTAAATTCATTGAGGTCAAACTGAAATGATTTAGGAATTTATATAACACTTAATATATTATTTAGTAATTACACGAACATCATCGCAAGGTAAAGATGGCTGCCACTTGAATCTTATCAACTTAACTCTAATTAATATATTTCTAATGACTAATGCTCATTGACTAAACCGAGAAGATCGCGCGAGTCGAATATGCGCTAGTGTGTGATTACTTCGAGTCGTGTTTGTGCGCTGTGATTATTTTGGACGTAGTAGGACGATTATGTACGAAGTAGGATGACGCGCTTATCTCTAATTGACACCCATTATTAATTAGCACAAAGTTTGTACCTAAAGTGGGCTTCATAACTCGTTTCCCCTTGAATAAATTGAAGTATATTCTATAACTTCAATTGAACGGTATTTATCGGAAGAACTTGGTTGATCGGTATCGGAACGTCATATTTGGTTGACATCTTGTATTGGTTTGGGTCGCTGTATTTTGGGTTTAGTTATTTTGGATAAACTTTTCTTTTTACATAAATTTAACTTCCATGCTAAAAAGCTAAAATGTAAAATTATGCTTAAGTATAATATGATGGGCCATATGTTGGTTGTTCCATTAATAGTTGGATTTTGATTTCCATTTAATAACTCATTCTGATTTTGTAATTGATTTTGGATTGATTGCATTTCGTCCAAATCAATTGATTCAAATTCCATTTTAATGGGGACACTTTGTATATTTTTACTATTTTCGTCCATATTAATTTCAGGTTTAGATAAATCAATCATATATAACTAAAGATATAATATACATTTAAGGAAATAATAGTAAAAGGAATGATAAAACTTAAATCTATATTGCATTGATCGCCGCCACTCTCTGGGTGAGGTTTAGTTTTGCTTAATTTTGGCAATGTTTTACCAGCTTCAGCCCAAGTTAAATCCCTCCTCGTCGCCAATTAAGGTCTCACGCCAGTGAACCTTGTTCTTAAAAGATTTTATTTAAATGTTTTTAAAATTAAAGATTTTGATTTCGTTTTAATTAGTTTTATTTATTAATTACAATCTTATTTTAAATTTTAGCAAAACACTTAAATACGTCTCAATAGATTGCCCAGATAAAGAAATTTATTTTATTACACTAATTAATTATTTCAGTTTTAAATGACTAATATATTATTGCATTAAACGATTGCACAATGCTTAGCAAATCGCGTTATTTAATTTAATTATGTCTTAATAAGGAAGTGGGATAACGCGATCATTTCTAATTGACATCCATAATTAATTAAATGAAGTTTGTACCTAGACTTCGGTTCATAACCGGCAGATTACTTCTAGGTAATAAATTCCAATTTCATGAATTAACCCACTCAAGTAGTATCAAGTTACGCAGAACCCTCTCTTAGATGAGACCGATAAGCTCCATTTCAATGTGTTTTGCTCGGGATTCAGCTTACAGGGGCGATTGGAACGTAATCTCTTATTATATGAGGAACACACATACGTGTTAGAGAGAACTAATTTGTATACAAGGTATTATTTTTATTGTATTGCACTTTTTATTCATTGTATTTTTTTAAGTTTAGACCGATATTTTTTTAAATTTTTGGTGGGAACGAGTGTAACACGGTAAAAGTTCTTAAGTTATTTTTATTTTCTTTTATAGTATAACAATACATGAAACTGCTTATTTTATGTTTACTATATTGTAAAAAATTCAAATATAGCTTGATATTTTGAGGAGGTTATTCTAGACAACTTTAATCAAATTTAAAAGTACTTTCGTCATTATAAATTGACCTGAGATTGACTTCAGTCCTCTTTTAATATTGATTAGGGGTTTTGAATATCAGAGTCGAAAGTCTTTAGGTTGGGGGGTGAGCATAACTCGAAACAATGCACTCATTTGAATTTTATTCTACTGTATACACTTTTGTACTTTTAATATTTAGAAGGCATTTAAATCACGCGGAATGGATACATGCTGGAAATATGTTAGTTCTTTAGTATTAAAGTACAATAATTTAATTAGTTGTAGAACTTAAAATATTTTACATTAATTAATAGAAGTTTGAACAAGTACTTACTTGTAAAAACTACTGTAAATTGTAGTTTTTACAAGTAATTTCGCTCTCATTTAATTATTTTTAATAGATGGCATATTAAAATGATTTCATCATTAGTATTTAAATTAAAACGTTTCGAATGGGGAAAATTATTTAAGAGTGGTAGTATTGTGGGCGCTCAATTAAATGTTCTTGTATATCGATTTTTGATAGTCGTCGAGAAACATTGGCGCGACAATAGGTTCAATGAGATTCGCTGGCGACGGGTAAGAAGTAGAAAGGGGTACGTATCAGCGTAAGATAGTAAAAAATCGCTTTTAATCAAAGGCACAATTTAGCGCATGTCAAATAGAATTAGGCAATGCAAACCCAGCTGTGTGCTGCTTTGAAAGGCTGTAGCCAGAGTAGGAAATTGAGCTACAACACCTTATTAGGTAATGACTTTGCGATAGTTTAAGAGGGACACATTAATAGGGGAGCTTTTGCAACTGCCAGAGCAGCACTCCTGGTCGACGGTCGTTGTAGGGCAACAATTCTAAGAAAAGCAGATTTTAGCAGCTACGGAGTTCAGTTGTTGACAATATTTTTGCTAAATATAATCCTAGAAAACGTATAGTGTTTAGACAGTATGGCTACTACACAAATGTAAGTTTAGTTATATTAATATTTATTGACTAGTTTGAAAATCTCGAACTAATTATTTTTTTATGAATTTATTCTTGTCACTTATTTTTATTCCAAAATTTAATTTTTGAACTAATGAATTGCTTAATGTGCCGTAATTATTTGATTTGGTTATGAATTGGTGTTAAATTATATCGCATGATAAGAATTATTTTGATGATTATATTATTCTCGCTCGCGACGCTGCTAACGAAAAGTCCTATCGACTGTCATAAATGGCGCAAACAAATATCTTAATGATAACAGAATATAACAGCCGTAAGAAATATGAGTTCTCGGGCGCCAGGTATGAGTTTAACGTGAGACCACCACTGGAACTTAATCTTCTTGTTCCTTCGGTCATCAGTGGCTTTACTGAGGCCACGAGTACGTGAGTAGTACAGAGATTCTCCTTCTTAAGGACAGCTGAAAAGGAACTGCTAATTAATGAAACAGCATTTAAAGATTTTCACGAAATAACGTCTATTGGTCTTCTAGACAGTAAAAATAAAGAGAAAATATATATGCTCAATCAAATGTCAATAATATGTGGTAATTTAAATTAATGACGTAATAATGGTGGTTACATAAACGATAGTGATTCTTTTATAAACAAAACGATATTTAAGCGGTGCAAGTATGTCAAATAAAACAAAATAAAAGCGGTAATAAAAGAAAATCAAAGCGATTTTGTTTTACTTGGTACAATGGAACAAAATAAAGCGACTGAAATGTTCGGTGATAAAATAATAAAACAGTAATAATGCGGAAATCATGTACGAATAATTGATAATATGATGAGAAGGTGGGGGGTAAACCTAAATACACGATATGAGTAATTGAAAAGATAGCAACCTTAGAGTCTGCTACAGGCGCGTAACACCGTGATGATCACTAGAATCACAGTTACCGATTGTCTACATCTAACCATGATGCTCACTGGCAAGTATACCCTCTAGCAGGCGCTACGGGATAGTATTGCTGTGACACCGTAATGCGCATTGGTGTTACTATTATCTAGTAACTACAACTAACTGTGGTGCAGAATAGCCAGAATTATACATTCTAGTAAGGTAGGAAAAGAAACGGAAGCACTACAAAGCTATTCAAAATACATGTGATTAACAGAATAGTGTATGGTATGTAAAATCGCCCACGAAATGTGTTATTATCTCGACGACTGTCGCTGGATGTCGCTCTGTTTATTGTCTCGGTTTGGCTGGGTCGCTCTACTGGCTGCTGATGTTTGTTGGTCTTTCTTCGATTATCAAAATAAGGAACTAAATAATTCTACTCAAAATGTTGCTATTTATTGACGAAAACCGCCACTCAACCCTTGTTCTATTATACAGGTCAGCGTGGAGTCAACTATACGTCATTTATTACTTGATAGGATCTCCCCTGTTAACAGTGTATTCTGAGCGATTTATGCGTATATTCAACGCGTATATCCAAGAAAATACGCAATTCCCTCTCGACGGCATTACACTTGACAGTAGAACGCAGCAGTCTATGTAGTAGAATAACCAGCTTACACATATTATTTTTACACAGGTAACTATTGAGCGTATGAACGTCCATATGATTTTCGCATATCTACATTATTCCCCTCTCTATACATAACTGGCGTGTATAAACCGTTCCGTTCATTATATACAGAAATGTAATATATATTAAACATAGATAGTGCACCTGTTACAGCGACAGCGAAGCAAGCGACAGTTTATCTCTCTCTGATGCATACAATTAGATAGGTGTTCAATTTAATTCCCGTACTCTACTTAACGTACACTAAGCGGGATAGCACAATGCGTTGAATTAATACTTAACAAAAATCATTTTTGTTTATCTCATAATAGAAAATACGTTTTATTTCCTAGCGACAGCAACAATAATATTTGTTTAGGCATTTAGCCTTTCTAGATACGGATTGAATCACAATTTTTGTGTATTTATTATTAGGCATATGCAGGATCACGTAATTTTATTGAGACTGGTCTTTAAGGGTACATGCTTTGTTACAATATTAAATAAAAAAGTCGAGTTTTGATTATTTTATTTGGTTCTGGACTAATTTTCCCAACTAATATAATTCTATTTGATTGTAAATTTTCTAATATTTACTTGTAATATTTTTTGTAGTTAAAAGTACTGCGTTTTGTTCATTTCATGGAGATTGTATCTTTTACTTAAATGATGTGTTATAACATAATGTTTGCCAAAAACCTATAAATATATCTATATATTGAATTAAATTGTATATTATTATTCTTTTATTTGTTTACGCCTAATCTAAGTAGTAGTGAATTATTAAACTATAGTTACCTGCCTAATAAAATTATTAAATCCCATTTATTTTCATCCCTTTAATAGGCATGTGGGCTAGTTTCGATATGAGGAATTTAGGTAATTAGCAGGAACAAGTCCTACCGTGTCATGCTTAAAAAATGACGTGATAGTATTATAAATATTCATATTACCTATATTTACAATATTTAACAAAAGTAAACTTGGTTTTGAATTGATGTGTAATTGCTAAAATATAATCTTATTTAAAACTATTTATTTTGCTACCTGATAGTATTCACATAATAATACATACGCCTCTCATCTCATCGGCATGCCAAATAATTTTGGCTGTATAATATCACTATCATTATTATTCCAGTAATTGATTTAGCCTAGTAATTGCTTTGCGTATAAGGTTGTTAATTGTAGCAAAGATCAATGATTTTGAAATAGACCGATACTATGCCCAAATCTTTTGTTACGCAATTTAATTACAATGATTTTGTAATCCACTAAATTATTTATTGCCTTAGTAACAAAATGGGGTATACATTATTAGCGGTTTTTCCAAATGCAGATAAAAATCCACCTTTGAGAAAACTTTAGAGTTCAACATTGTCATCTGGCTTTACTATTACATTGTTATACTCAGATAGTGACGTCTCTTTTCACATTCTATTTTCACCACTTTTAGTTAATCCATTCGTCTTCACCTACAGGACATGTTATTCTCAGATTTCTTTTCTTCTCACAACTAGAAGGAGTTTACTTAACTATTTTCTAGGTGATTGTCTTCTCAAATGGCAAGAGTATGGCAAGAGTATCTCAAATGGCAAATGGCCTTGTTGTTTTTAACAGTTTTTATGTTCCACAGTTCAACAGTTTTTATGTTCCAATTCCCGTCCCATATAATGTCCATAGTTTTTCGTACTTCAAGGTTCCTCTCGTTATCTTGTTTTGTTACAGAATTGTTCTTTTTCTTTATAGCTTCATATATATGCTTCTATTCGCAATTTTAATATACTGACAATATGTTGTGTAGCTAATTATAATGCAAAAATTGTTAGGATGATTCCATTTTGATTGGATTTTATGGCTTTCCTTTGGCTTCTCCAGAACTTTGGTCGAATTAAATGTTTAAATGCTAAATATTTATTGATTATGCTGAAAGTTGATCCAACCAGTTGACATGATGGAGATACGAAAATGTGGCGAAATGTGATGTAGATCAATTTTATATTTTATAAATAACAATTTTATGATGTAGAACATGAATGTGATGTCGGATTTATTCGCTGTCTCCAACTAGTAACGGAACAAACGTTGATAATGCTTTTCTCGTGCCTCAGGAGTTGTATCTCTGCCATCTTAGTGTGTTGGCTTCCCTCTTCCATTGACGTTGATCTTCTTGCTTTCTCGTTGACGAAATAGTTGTCAAGGAAGGGTTGAAGTGAGTGAATGAAATAAGAAGTGCTTTCTCGTTGACGAAATACTTGTCAAGGAAAGGTTATGAAATATTGAAATGAGTGAATGAAATAAGAAGTGAGTGGCAAGAGAACGAAAGATTAAGCAGAAATTATTAATGGAATTAACTATGTATACTTATCATTGATTTCCGCCAAGGCTTATATAAAAATAAGTAATTTTTTGGTAATGCTTACTAGAACCAAAATCAGATTCCTGATTAGGATTTTATTATTCGCCCTATAGGAATAAGTTTGATCGTTTGGTGGTGTCTTAAACTAGCGGAAATGTGCGAATTTCCTCAATCGACAAGAGCTAGTGTAAAAGCCAAAATGCATCTGACAAACTCTAGATTGAGTGGCTCATTTTATGCGGAATTTCCTGGGAAGAAGCTGTTCCTGACGGATAGGCTGGCCAGTGGCACTTGCAGTGCGTGACTCGGCGGCAAGGTGGAAAATTTTTGCTTGAAAATTTTAGGTATTCTAGGACTTCGACCAATCAAAAATTTCTTCCTGATCAAGAAATTTAAGGATCAAAATGGCTCTATTTTGTTGTTGAAAACATAAGTGGTGGAACGTGTTAGCGGTGGTAGTAGCAACCCTATTGTACCAAAATTTTAGAAGCACTGGATTGAAAGCTCCTTCTGTTAAAATGCGAGAGCTAATATCCAATCGGATTTTTATACTTAAAATAATAAATTGCCTAAATCATAATAATATAAATCATAATAATAAATTGCCTCCACGAAAGAAATATACCGATGCAAAATATATTCTATATCAGTGAAAAATGCACTCATACATTTATAAGGTAAAGGCTGCCGCTAGCTTTTGGCGAAATTACTTAGAGCGCGGTATCCTTTTAGAATAAACACGCGTATGTATAAATATCTGAATGCTTTTCTATGCGGGTCGGCTTTTGTTGGAGGATTATAATTTTCTCTGGTCGGCTGGTCTTGATCTTTTTAGTGGGTTTTGGATTTTATTTTAAGTTTTTAAATCTTTATGATATAAATTTTTATTAATTACTATTATTTGGTTATTACTACAGCTCAGTGTAGTTATTACTACATTGAATTGATGAATTATTAGAGAATTTCTTATTGAAATTCTTAGCTAATTGAATAAAGATAATCCGGTATCAACTTGGTAAGATCAGAACATCTGGGTAAATAATTAGTTACCAGAGTAATTATTTATCCTCCATAAGTTTCGACTTATGAATAACCATACTAGCAGTTCTAAACAACGGATTTGGGACAGCCGCCTGGATCTTTACTCAGCTCGTCCTAAAACGTCAGATACGTCACGCTGTCATTTGTGGTGTCTATCATAAATGGTTTGAGAGTTTCACAACTGTCATTTGAAAAAGGAAACCGGATAACAAGGCAATTCTGGTTTGGGTTTGGGGATTCTCGATTTGAACTTTTGATAAAAGTAACTATATTTATTGCGAAATTTGAATGTTTGATAACAGTAGCTAGATAAAAAAATGTACAAGAGGCATACAATTTTTTTACATAAAAAGTCAAAATTTCGTCATTTGACAGTTTCGTTTGATTTTTGCAGCCGGTAAGACATTAAGTAATTCAATGTAGTGGTTTAAAAAGTCTATACTACATAGAGTCAATGATGAAAATTCTGGAGCTCCAAAAAAGTCAGTGTCCCTGGACATAATCAGTGTCCCATCTGAGCAGTATATCTGGTCCAACTCACGTGATAGACATAAAGCTAAATAGTGTTTCAACCAGATGTAATTAAGTCCTTATTTGCAATAAAACCAGATACCTTAACCATATTAATTGTAACAATTATGAATATTCTCATCCGATTTTAGTCAAATAAAGAATTAAGTATAACATATCGAGCAAAGAAAACGAATAGTATAAAATTATATATATTTAATTTACAATAGACTAATAAATTTAATATTTACAATAACACTAAAAAAATTAGTTTAGTTGATATGCAAATCTCAATAGTAACAAGTGCATCTTTGTAACAAAAATAAAAATGTCTATTATAAATAAACGTGTAAAGATAATATAAGTATAAAATTTGATATAGAAATATAGATAATAAATTAACTATAGATTCATACACTCATTTGTTCTCATCCTCCTCGTACCTAAAGTTGGGATAGTATAGTGATCCTAAGCAAAGCCTGCAAATATAGTCTTGTTAATGTACTGTTTGTCATCAGACGGTGATAGAGCTAATTTATTCTGATTTTTTGTATTAGGATCGTGGTTAATTGATCTAAACTTTAATTGGCACGTATAAAGCAGAGAATGCAAATAAACAGCTCCGGTCAAATAAACAGCTCCGAAAATTATAGGCTATGATCGATTTCTGTACAACCGATTTATCAAGATCCATACGGCTATCCTGAACCTGTTGTTTACAATTACTCATATTTTAATTGTAGTTTTGCATTTTCCCATTTCCATGATGGACAAACACAAGAATGCAGTGCAATCTTTTTGCCACTACTATTATCTTTTTCTATCAACATCTCAAAATGAATTGAATATGAAGCTGCCATTGAATCTAAATATTTATATCTAAAACTCAACATTCCGTATAAACGTTTATTACGACCCTCATTTAATAAATCTAAAATGTAACGGACATTTATAACTTAAAAAACGTTTCAAGTGTCTGTTGTTATACTGGATTTGGATGAAAGAATTTTTGGGAAAGGTACATATGGTCTTCTTGGACCTAGAAGAAAATAACTTTTTTCACCGGCAGCAAATATTACATATCTGCCGACCAAATGTTCCAGTCGGTGGTAGTATGTTCAAGGGAGATGTTTAAACTTAGGTACAAAAGTTGGCGCAGTAGCTCAGGAGATATTTTACAGAAACCAATTCTTGGGCTTAGGGTCATCAAGAACATGTTTGCGAATCAAAAAACTTAGATGTCGACTATTTTCATACAGATCGGCATATGAAAAATAAAAAAGCCCAACACAGAAAAATTAACATTCATTACTTAGTGATCTTAATAGTGTCATATAGTAACGCGGATAAAATTGCTCAACCGAAATAGTATGATGTACTGTGAATAAAAAATCGATATCAAGATTCGATATCAACTCATCTTACAGTACATGTCCAAACATCATGGCGAGAATAAAAACCAAACTTAATAGTTTAAAATAGGAATTATCGGATCCTATGATAAAATTTCACTACTAATTTCGGTCTTAAGTATGTTCTACATACATTCATAAATTCTCATGAAGTCCTATAAAACATTAAAACAATGTGTACGTGATATTAACTAGGAAACTAATATTTGAATGTCAGTTACAACAAAAAGTGATTAGGTGAAGATGTATGGCGCCATTTCACCTATTATTATAAGGGATCCTCAGCATCTTTTTTGTTAGGAGCATCATGGTCGTAACATTTGATAGATACCGCGACGGTCGTAACGCCTAGCTAACAACAGCAACAGCCACTAACTGGCTGTTGCTAGAAATGAAACTTCGTCTTATGAATTATTAGTATATGAATGCAACCGATGCTACTTAATGAATACATATGCATTAGATGATATTGGTCAATGATGTATTTAATTAACATAAGTTGTCTATATAGGTACTATGCCACCCTAAGGAGAAGTAGATGATATAAGCCATCATTAAATCATCTCGACAGTCGAGATATTAAATGCAAAGAAGACAAACTAAACAATTAAATCCCAATACACGCTATTTTCTCTAGCACATTACATGGACGCTGTAATAATACGTAATCACATGGTCAGTAAATAAATGGATCTATTTACTCTTTATCTATAATTATGTATTATTACAGCGTTAATGTAATGTACTAGAGAAAATAGCGTGCATAGGGATTTAATTGATTAGTCTGCTTAATTGATTAGTCTGTCTTTTTTGCACTTAATATCTCGACAGACGAAATGGCGGAATGATGCTTTATATTACCTGTTTCTCATTAGAGTGTCGTTATACCTATATAGACAACTTATGTAAATTAAATACATCAATTTCCAATATCATGTGATGCATGTGTATTCTTTAAATAACGTTGTTACATTTATTAGGTAATAATTCATAACATGAATTTTCATTTATAGCAACAGCTGGTGAGTGGCTTTGAGGGGAAGGCGTAATCTTTCAAATCTACGATACTGATGCTCATAATAACGAAGATGCTGATGATCCCGTATAATAATGGGTGCAATGTTGTCATACTTAAAATGTCTAAAGAAGGCGCCATAAGCGATTTATTAAGACATTTGTGATAACTGATATTCAAATGTTAGTTTCCTAGTTAGTATTACGAACATATTACTTTAATCTTTATAGGTGTTATATTTCAAATGAAAAAGTAGCAGCATTCTATAGTTACTTATCACTCTATAAAACAATTTGATTTAAGATTTTGAAGAGTACATTGTCTGAAAGCTAATTATGGGAAAATGTACTGCAAGTTGCTCCAATCACACTGTTCCTGAAATCCAAATTTATGTTTCAACGATGAACATAGATATGTGTGCATACATATGTTTATTGTATTACGCTTTTTATTCTCTTCGCATTTTTAAATTTATCTAGGCGAGGCCGACTGTAACATGGAAAACGTTCTTAAGTTATTATTTTTTCTTACTCTCTTAGTATAATTACTTACATCATGTTTATTATATTGTGTGAAATTCAAGTACAGTTTAATGGTTTTAAGGAGTTCATTCTAGTCAGGTTCAAAAGTACTTTGAATATAGGATTGAATATAGTCTCTTAAATTTTGTTTAGGAGTTTTGCCTTTCAGGGGCCGAAAGTCTTCTAGGCGGCGGCACATGTAACGTGGAAAAAAATCAAAATCTTCATTTTGTATTGGTTCTACTGTATGCACTTTGAATACTCATAAGTCATGATTGTTATACGCTAGAAATTGCTTTGTTCCTTTAAGCATTTTGTCTAACAATGATATTAGTTGTAGATGTTAAAATATTTTAAATTAATTAATTCATGTCATATTAAATTGAGTTCATCATTAGTATGTACATTAAAATCTTTCAAATGAGAAGAATTATTTAAGCGTTAATTGTCGCCGCGAATTATTGGTGCGACAAATCAGTAGATTAAATTAGCTTCGTGGGCAGTTGGTGAGAAGTAAAAAGAGGCAATAAGCTGCATAAGATGGCAAGAAGCGATTACCGCAGCGATTTTAGCGAGTGTCATAGGGACTCAGCCATGCAGCTCTAGGCGCGTGATGCTTTGCAACAGTTGTAATAAGAGTGTAAAGAGGAAATTGTGTACATTCTGCAATACCTTATTAGTAATGACTTGGCTGACGCTTTAAGGGGAAGAACTAGAAGGGTAGCTATAGCAATAGCTGGAGCAACTGTTGATAAGTGGTTTGCAAGTCGATGTAGGAGATGTAACGCTTATACAAACAGTTTTTTAAACTATCACGGTAGTCAATTGTTGATAAAACTTAGCTGTCACTTTAAGGGGAAGAACTAGAAGGGTAGATATAGCAATAGCTAGAGCAACTGTTGATAAGTGGCTTGCAAGTCGATGTAGGAGAAGTAAAGCTTATACACACAGTTTTTTAAACCCTCACGGTAGTCAATTGTTGAAAAAATCTGCGACTAATTAATTTTTATTCTAAATTTATTTTTGTCATTCATTTTAATCGTAAGGTAAAACTTATATACTAATGAACTGATGATACTTATATACTAATGAAACTATATACCAAAGATTATAATTTTAATAATTAGACAATTGCTGTTAGTATTTATCACATGCTAATTATTATCACATGCTAATTATATCACAAGCTATTATTCTCTGACCCTTTTCGATAGTTGTGTGGGTAAAGTAAAACTCATTTATCTAGTAAAAACTCACCCTGTTATATTGTCACTAAAAAATAACCTGCCGCGATGTTAAATACAAATAACACTAATAACATGTCGCAAGTTGTTGGTTTATCCACCGTAGTGAGAGATATTGTGACAATATTTGCAGATACGCGCAGCAAAGTCCTAGATCAGCTTGATACACGAATGTTATTAAAATCGAACTAAAAGTATTTGAGATAAAAAAATTACAGAAAGATAGCTCTAAATACCAGTTATCAGATGGAATATCCGAAGGTTGTAAAACAAAATTGCAAAATTTTGAAAATTACATTTCTATAATTTATTTCATTATTTATGAAAACAATTTAGTTAGTACGTATAGACCTAAGGGCATATGGTATTAAAACAATATCTTGAGAACGCTGGAAGCTTGAAGCGATTCTAAAAGAAGCTAGAACTATCTAAAATCAATGTCAAAACTTAAATGCAATTTCCGCTGTTTCAGTTCGTTTGGATTGGATGAAATTGGCAGACGTTTTAGAACGCGCCTTGAAAGATATTTCTTATTTATGTGAGAAGTAAATTACCTTTACACAATTTCGTTTACCTTGCTTGATCAAATCTAAAGATACAAGGAAATTACAAATTGCTATGTCGAGTAATAAAAAGCTTGTAGTTGTTTCTCGCTATTGTTATTAAATAATGTTACTAAAACATGCTTTTGCTTAAAGTAGATTAATATATCATACTCAAAACAGTTTTATCTTTTATAGCAGGTAAAGATTTGTTGGTAGACTCTCGCTCGCGACGCTGCTAACAGAGTCCTTGCTATTGTCATAGATGGCGCAAACAAATATGTATATTATTGCAGAATATAACCAGCTTGGGAAATATGAATTTTCGGTCGCTAGGTAAGTTTAACGAGAGACCGCACGTTGGAACTGCTCTTTTTTGTTCCACCTGCCCTCAGTGGACTGCTGAGGGCATGGATAGCTTCGAGTACATAAGTAGTCGAGGTGTTCGGGATCCTGTGGCCAGCTGAAATAGATTTTAACTTCTAATTAATGAAACAGCATTAACGATTTTATAAAATAACGTCTATTGGTCTTTTTAGACAATATAAACAAAGAAAGAAAAGCATGTACAAATAGTTAATAAAACAACGGGAAGGCGGGGGTAAATCTAATTACACGATATGAATAATGGAGAAGGTAGGAATACTGGGAGTCCACTAAAAGTTATCGTACTACCACGGTTATGTGAAGGTGCTAGGAGGGTCTGAGTGACTAAAAATAATCTCGGTTATACGTCTATTAGCAGTATACACTGTAGAAGTTTAATATGGAAGGAGACACTGTATGCTATCGCAATACGACGGTTATGCGAAGGTGCTACGAGGGTTTGAGTTACTACAACTAATTTCCGTTATGCGTCGACTAGTTGTATACACTATAGCGTCATAGGAGATAGTTTGGAGCTGAGGTGGTAGGAGAAACAAAGCTATTCAATATAAATGCAATTCAGTGAAGCAGTATACGATATATAAAATCACTTACCAGAAGCGTTATTTTCTCGGGGACTATAACTCTGCCCATTGTCTTGGCTTGACTGGTTGCTGCTGTTAGACGTCTTATCTTTGAGTTCGTAGAATAGAAACCAGATTATTATATTAAAATCTCGGTAGTTATAAGCCTCAAACCTTCGATGTAATTCCACTCTTTGCGATGGCATACGCTTAGCTATAACACATAACTCTTTTCCTGTCGGCATTCACACGTTACAGTAGAAACAGTCGACTAGGCAGCAAATAGCGACGAACGAGTCAACGCATTATTATTTTCATTCCGTATGGCAGGCAACAGCAAAGTATACAACACATACGTTCCAGCGGACGCCGCTTAGCATATTTATATATCAACTAGCTTACCCGTCGCGCGTTGCTGCGATTGCTACTTAAAAATTCTGATAAAAAATTAAATATTAAAGTTTTTCTT
>WYDF02185673.1:0-21835 GCA_009867245.2 Adranes taylori | reverse complement strand
CTACCTAAGCCCTCAGTAGTAACTGAGGACCGACGAACAACAACATCAGTTCAGAGTGCGGTCTCACTATAAACTGACCTGGCGCCCGAAACAACTTTCTGAAGACCGAAATAGTATATTATTTAGTTGTGCCATTATTGTGACGCTAAGGCTCCCCATTAGCAGCTTCGCGAGTGGAATTTCCGTTTACCACAAGTATCTATAAGAGATAGATGGTAGATAGTACGCCGCATATTTTGAAGTTCGAACAGAGGCGTGTTGACGTCGTCACTACACATTTCGTAAAGTTTGCAAGGAGATACGCCAAATTGTATAATGGAGAGGCGTCGTTTGATGGCATCAGACAGGAAAATGGGAATATATCACTAATTTAAGCGATGTCTATTACCAGAAAAACACTGAGCAGGTATTGGATATTTCCTATATCAAAATATTACATTTTATTCAAAACTGACCGTTAACTGAACAATAATCCCCATCGAGGTAATGTAAATTTTGATGAGATGTCTTGTGGTATTGAGTGTGTTGAAGCAAAAAAATATATAATTTCCAATGGCCCATTGCTGAATGTGTCATCAAATGCAAAACGTCTTGTACTTGGGTGGCTGTGATTCTAAAGCTTATTGAAAATTGAAAAATGTCTTACGTTAGAGTAAGTCTTACGGTAGAATGACAAATGAACCCCGCAGTGTTATGAGACTACGGCTTATTAGCATTCTAGAATGTTTTAAGTATAACCTCAATTAATCGTAGTTTATGAATTTTCAGCAAACAGTATAACCTAGCTAGACAATTACATATTTAAAATTTAAAAGTAAGGAAGCAAATCTGTTTACCTTAAACTTATCAACGACTTCAAAATTTGTATAAACATTCAGAATGTTACATAGCAGACTTGTTTCAAATTCAACATCTGAATTAACATTAGTCACTTGTTTAAGCAATTTTTGGAGCATATCATGGGACCCATCTATAAATACTATTTGACCAGCATATCCAATCTCTTCCAATTGACGAATCAGTTCCAAAGCGATGACACATCCATAGGAATAAGCTAGTAAGTTTAGCTTTTCGTCTTTCTGAAGATTATTTAATATATGCTGAAACAAGAAAGCAGTTATCGAGGAGAAATATGATTTTCTAAAGGAATTAGTTCTATTTCGCCATATGTACGAAGAAAACAATGAAAGTACTACCTGACCTTAAGTACTAATCTCAAAATATTGTTGACACGTATATATCCTAAACAATACTTTAGAAATAATCTTGGGTCTTTAAGCATTTAACATAAATTTGTGTCCCATATATATTTTAGGCCCAACAGATATAAATATTAGTAATTTATTTATATAGATATAAAGTAATTTTAGTTCAATATATTTAATATTTTAAAGTTTCCGCGAGAAAATAAACCTTTATGAAAATCTAATAAATCAGGACCTTACTATATTTGGTATGAGTCAGCCAATCCTTTACTAATTACTCCCTAGTTAGTATTATTAATTGAATGTTGCTTGGTCGCTATTTTCTTTATTTTCGACTGTGAGGGAACTATGTTGTATCCGTATTCACATTTATGTAAATCAAATAAATCTTAACCATACTTGTTTTATTATTTGGCAAAATTCGTAAACTCACTATTATTGTTGTTGCATGTAAAAATAAATTATTTTCTGATTAATAATAGTGTCTTTTAAAATCTTTTATTTGAATTGTGTTTTATTAGTTCATAGGCCGTAATTGCTTTATTAAGATAATTGGGAACTGCAACAAAACTTTTAAAATCCCAAAAATCCAACAATTCACATTCTATAAGAGTCCAGAAATTAAGTGTACCATACTCCATCAAAGGCCCCAAACCCCAAATTCGTTCCGCCACAACTCAAGTTCAGCACATGCAAATCACATCATAATTACCTTCATAAATAAAAGTTCTGTCTCGTTTTATTTACATGGTCACCTGAAGTTTATGTTTTTAGGGCAGATATAGATATGTCCCAGAAAAAAACACTGGTGGGACACATATTGTAACAAGGCTGTTCAACTCGTTCTAATTTAGTTCTATGGTAGATAGTTTTGTACGCTTGATTTGTTTGTTAGACGAACTATTTGGAATAAAGGCAGTCAAAAAAGGCAGTCAGTTATACGACAAATAAGTAGTAGAAATAATGTAGAAATATGTAGAAATAATCATTGCTCGTTAATTAAACCCTATTGTAGTTGATTAAATCTTAAACAAATTGTTTTATACACATCTGGGACCACAGCCCCAAGGGATAATGCCGTTGTTAGTGCAAGTGTAAACAAATAACTCTGTTTAGTTATCAATTAATAGTTAGTGAAAGCATACCGTATGATACTGTATAAGTATGGGTGAATAAAGCATATCGGATAGGACATGAATCCATTATGACTGAAAGTAATTAGTAGAGTAGGGTTTATAGGTAATTAAGTGATTATACAATAAAAGCAATGTACTAGAGGTAGGAAGAAAATAGGGAGAACGTAATTTTGGTAGGAAATTAGATAGTCAAAGAAATGAATAAAGCCACACAGCTCTCACTGGAGTGAATAATTGGAAACTAAGAAATTTTCAGTTGCGGAATGAATCCTTGTCGGTCAGTGCCTTGAAAATAAAACAATTACATTAAATTATAATTTATTCCAAATTGAATCATGAATAAATTAAATTGTTAAATAAGAATCGGGAGTTGCATATGGGGCATAATAGTATACAGTATTCGGTAATAACTATAATTTTTTTATTTGCCAGAAGTGTTTAATTTTTTTCAAAAACATACTTTATTATTTCATTTATCAGGTTTCCTCAAAAAATAATGTTTAAAGAAAGAGAGTTTTATACCTAATGCGGAATATGTACATAATATGATATATGTCATGATCCTAATATGGAAGAGAGTAACGCGGATTTTTAACTGTAGGCAAGTAATAGAGTTAAAAATGAATCATTATACATTTTATTACAACATTTTTTACATTATAAACATTTATGATTTACTTAACAAAAGGAAGATTAATTTCATTTCAACTTTGAACAAGAAAAAGTAAACTAGAAAAAATGAAATAGAGATTCTGTATTTTTTAAAGTATCTAAAATGTTAAGATTAGATACTCAAACATCAATATTGGGGAAACAAACTAAGTTTCTTTGCAACACTCACAAATATAAATATCAGTATATCCTCCATGTAATCATCCTCAGAAGAGTTGTCATTGAAGCTTATGGATTCTGTTTGTGAGGAGGAATCTTGAATGGTTGCCCTCTTCTTTGAAGTACTTGTTTGACGTAGATGAACACCACTACAGGATGATTGATTTAGGTTACCTGATGATTCAGCTAGCACTTTACGTTTCATTGTTTTGCAGAGACTATATTTATTGAAGTTTCTAACTCATCTTTAAATGGAGATGAGGTTATAATTGCCGCCTTTCCAGGTCCTCCTCGAAGAATTTCTTTCTGCAGATGTTAAGGCTCCTACCTGCTTTGTGCCTCTAAGCGCAAGAACGTTTTGGACTTTGGACTGAACAATAGATAAGCCAGTCTCATTCATGTTTAAAACTCTATCAGCTGGATTTTATCAGCGATTTTCACATTCTGCCTCCAAAATATCAAAAAGGAGGGTCACAGTTTCTTTATGAAAACCTTTGGCTCTATGAATGTACGTCCCAGTTGGACAGAAATTCTGCCCTTGTCTCGCTTCAGAAAAAAATCCAGCCATGTTCTTCCAGCACTATCATTATCTTTGGAAAATTGGTTTGGTAATTTATTCAAAGTTACTAGTTGATGACCTTTTAACATCACTGCGTGTTAGACCATAAAACTTTTTTTACATCAAAAGCAGATAATTTACCAATTGATCTTTTAACTGTTTCGGTAAAACCGCGGATCTTCCTAATTTTGTTTCAAGAGCCTGGGCTGGTGTTGCACTTCACTTAGTTGATAGTCGGAATAATGTAGTGCGTGGAAAATTAAATCTATCTGCCGCTTTTTTATACCCCATCTCGTAACTTCGCACTGCTTCGATTGCACGAACCATGTCTTGTTTTCTCCATTTTTTACGACCCATGGTATTTTTCTGCAAAAACAAATAATATTTTAATTATTTTAGCAGAAAGCTTTTAGGGTTTTTTCATGAAACTCTAAAAAAATTGAGTGTACCTAATATAGCATATTCAAAAATAGGAACAGCTATTCCATATATGGTACCCAGCCATCTTTCTTTTCGTTCACCAAACTCACCTGTTTATAACAAACTAACTTTAGATTGCAATATCAGAACCTTAAACTTATCTTATACAAACATCAAAGACACAATTTTTCCTAAAAACAAATCGAACTGCTCAATAACAACACTTGCGTTACATGGTTTATAAACGACTGTCATCACTGACATCTAGCCATTACAACGTATTGGTGATGATGTAGCAGTGTTACCAATCATCGTTTATTCAATTTTAGGGTATTCCATATAAGGAATATATTCCATATATAGCATATTTCCTACATTTATTAAGATAAATTAAAATAATTTGAAGTGAGTAAATAAGGTAAGAGTGCGTAGTTTTAAAATAAATTTGTGATGGTAGGAATAGCGAAAACTGTAAGTAGAATAATTTTATAAATAAGTGAGTAATTTATTGAGCGAATTTGAGCGCTATGTTTGTTAATCTATTTGAACGTAGTAATCGAATACAAATATTATTTTATTTTATTATGTTGGTGAGGCGTTATTTATTTTGCATGCACAAATAATAATTGTATTTGCTTGTACGCATTTTTTACATTATTTTCAATCATACGTCTGGTTTATTGAATTAACCTTGACTAAGAAGGACGATTTGTTGTTGATAGGGTTGAGCAGAGTTTAGTTAAATTTTTAATTGATCTAGTAAAATTAAAGAAGAAAACTACTCGTAGCCCTACCAATGGCAAAGTCTAGTGTCTTATTCTAAATAGTGTCGAAAAACGGGATTATAACTTCATTCCATCGTAGCACATTAAAGTAGGTATTAAAGTGAATAGCATTTTTTTAATTATTCTGCGAGAAAGTAGCTTACTTCAGGAGGAAATTGATATGTTTCCCATTAAAAGGATTCTCTCTTTCCAGTCGCGTTCATAAAATCATCCCACCAAAATAAAAGTAACATATATGTAGGAAGCAAAATCATGATCCAAACTTACACGCAGCATTATGTTCCACCTATTTTTTAATTTTATTATAGAAAAAATTGTATACTTTCCACAGGCCATAACTATAATTTTATACGTAGTTACATTAGGTTTTATATAAATAAATCTATTTTTGTCAAATAAAAAAAGTTTAAAGACCGCAAAAAGTTTTATTGCGGTTAGTGTTGCAAGACTTCTGATACTTGATCGATTATAGTTTCATATTTAGCAGTAATTTTAATTAAAAACTTATAATTCGAGATTTATTTTTACCCAATTCATGGCTTCCTCTCTTGAGCCTCTTAAACTTTGAACCCAACCTTTTAACTTGCTAACTATAATCCTAAAAACCCATTGGCTTCTCACATTATTTTCATTAGTTCTATCTAAGAATGTATTAATTAAATTTTCGCATATCGCAATGAAGAAGCTTGGGTGGAGTACCATCGAACGTAGGTATTGCATATACATGAAAATTTTGAATATGGTCGAGATTATTTGCCACATTTAAATTATTACCTTGATTTGGGCATTTTTCGATTAGCGTTGCCCTCTTTTATCAAAACAGTATTCTGTGTAAAACAAATAGCTGTGCAAATAGAAATAAAGATAAAAGATAAAATATACAGATAAGGTATAAGAGACAAGACATAAAAGATAAAGAGATATGATATAAAGCTAAGAGGTGGAGCTAAAGAGATAAAGACAAATAAAGTGATAGATCTTAAATCATTAACAGATAAACTATTATTATTTTGCTGATTGAAAAGATAGACTTACAAAATAAATATTTATGTTAGATATCTTACTGGTAGTAAACTGGTTGCAATTTGTTCCACTGTATTACTGGATTCATCATAACAAATCTGCAAACAATATCCTTTGAATTTCAGTTTACTCGCCAATGTTTCAAACACGCGGGCGAAACCTTCGACTCCAGGCACGAAAAATACTTTAGACAAATATTCCCCACTGCAAGAGGCAGTTTTCATTTCTGTTAGTGGTATTGTTGATTTTTCCTCAGAATCAATGAATCGTAGAACAATGCTGACGCCTTCTTCACTGTTTTTCTCCGATGGTCGATTTTTATTGACACTGGATTCGTTTTCTTTGTCATTTGCAATTTCCTGTAATCTGAAAATTTGATTGAGTATATGACAGCATTAATGAGCAATATGTGATAAATTAATAAGTATTTAAATTAAAATTAGTACTTTTTATAATTCGCAAAATTTTGTTTTATTTCTAACACGTCTACTAATTACAATTAACGCTAATTAAAAGAGGTGTTAAATAGAGGTTACCTCATAAAACCTCATAATTAAATTACCCCATAATTAAAAGAGGTTACCTCATAAAATAATAAATAATAAACCATACTAGTGATCTACTTTTATAATTACTTTTTTGAATATCGTTGTATTGGCCCCGTAATATCTAATGTATAAAATTGTTGTAGACAGTTGACCAAAATTGCAAGACACACTTCCTCTTGTATAGTGTGTTATATTGAATTGTAAGTTTTTTCGTTTGTTTAATTATTATTGAAATGTATTCTTTTCATGGTGTGGATTTTTAGGACATGTGACTTTTTAATAATATTTTTTGTAAAGTTTCGACCTTTTGCCTGATGATAATATTTTAATATTGAAAACGTTTGTAATAAAAAGTTAGTTTCATTTATTATACAATTTTTGATCACCTGTCTACAACAATTTTATACATTAGATACTTTTATAATGCCAAGTACCGAAAGCTATTGAAAATTAATATGAATATCTGTGCCTTGAAAAATTCATCAGAGACTCACTCACTCACAAGTGAGTCCTCTTCTTTCCTCTTCCCCCAAAACTTTCTTTAATTCTATACTATTATTCCTATTGTAGTATTTATAACGTAGAATCTTTATTTTCTCCATTACTCTTCCTTATTTGTTTCTGACGCTCGCCATTTATTATATGCTTCTCATCATTCTCTTATATTTTTTTAGAATTGCTTCCCTCCTTTTCATATCCCATTTCCTCGTTCACTTCTCCTACCTCTTCTTTCCTCTGGCTGTTTTCAATTCTTTTGTTCTGCACTTTTTTATCTGCTTCTACTGCTCATCTCATATCCACAGACACTCTTTTATCCCTACCTTCTTATATCCAATCTTCACTGTCTGCCCACCTCGTATTGTGTTTTGCAAAATCCTTCAACCTCTTCAGTATCATTTATCTCTCACTATCACATTATTCTAAATATATATTTGCCTAGAATAGATTCATCTTCCTTTCTATTCACCTCACGTTTTTTTATTTTTTTATATTCATAAATCCTTAACTTTCCGTTAGTTACTCTAACAATATCTTGTAAACTATTTAGACCACACTCGTCCATTAATACATAATATATAACTGATCTACTGTCACGTCCTCTATACGTCAATTCACTATTTCAATCCTTGTTCATACATCTATATCCCACTATTTCAATCCTTGTTCATACATCTATATCCCACTATTTCAATCCTTGTTCATACATCTATATCCCACGTCAATCCCTCTCTCTCCATCCACTCTAAAAATCTCAATTTCTGAATTTACTACATCGTCTTTTGATTTCCTCTATCAGTCTCAAGTCGGCTTCACATGCAAACCCATTTTTCTTCTATTCTTACATTCAATTTATTCATAGTCATAATAAAATCACACTTTTCACGCTCTTCTCTTATCTTTTCGAAGTATTCTTCACATATACCGTAATCAACAGACATCTCTTACTCTATCCGCATATACACTCCCTATACCTTCCAAATAAATATCCTTCATTTCACTTTTACTAATTCTTCTGTGCACTCCAATTATAATTCCGCCAGTGGCACTTAGATATTTCACAAACTCATTCTTACCTCCTCCCATTTCCCAATTTCCGCTTATGTTTCTATTAAACTTATCCAATCAAATTGTGATAAGAAGTCACAAAAACTTGTCTTTCTCTCACTTTTTTTGATGATTTTGAATCCTGCCACATTAAAATCATAGCATTCAGATTCCAATCCACTCTAATCTGCTTTCATCTTCACACAGCACTTTATTTTATTCTATACTATTATTCTTATTGTTTTACATGTATCGTCTTCATCGTTTTACCTTATTTGTTTCTAAAGTTTGCTATTTTATTTTTATATTCTTCTCGTCATTGCCTCATATATTTTATAACTCCTTCTCTCCTTTTCATATTCCGTTTCCCGATTCAATTCTCTTGTCTCTTTTTTCGCTTCGACTGCTTTCTATTCTTTTGTTTAACACTTTATTTTATCTGCTCCTCGTCCTTGTTCCACATTCACAGACATTTTTTTATCCCTAATTTCTTATATCTAATCTTTACTCTATGTTCTCACCTCATATCCTCTCTTGCAAAATCCTGTAACTTTTCCTATTTCATCCTTTCTTTCACTGTCAGATCATTCTCTAGATATAATCGATTTGCGTTTAGAATGGTTTTTGTTTCATTATTCCAATATTATCTTCCAAGATTTGAAATTTACCCATAACAGGTCTGTCTACCTTTCAATGTGGTACACTTCCTAGCCGATAGTATTCCTATATCTCAGCCCACGATTAAGACTCCTCCGTAATACCTTTGAATTTTCATTGTTACCTCCATACTTCAGAGGATTGTTCTGAGCAATATTAATTTTACTACGAAATTTGTATGGCATGTGAGTAAAGCAGGTTTCTGCGTCACTGTTTGCCTATGGCCCTTTGCATCGGACGGCAGATAGTGCTTATAATCCCAATAAATATGTAAACATTTGCCAAACGTGTTCATAGTTCGTCAACCATAATCGTTGACGCCATTACGTCAATGACTGCTTTTGGGACGCTGCGTTTGAGGTTATGTAAATAGCTAATAATACGTGCTTGTTCGAATATCTTCATCTATTGTCACCATCTGATCAAATATAATATCTGAAGTTATGTACGTTGACAAATAATGTAAACACACGTGTTCGTATTCATTTATGGTCGGCCACGTTTTGTTATCAACCGTAGATTGTCGCCCATGCCGAGTTGTGTGCACACTTGTATCGAAAATATTATAAGGTATAGTATATTACAACTAAACAGCGTCGTTTTGATATATGTACTACTACATTTGCATGCAATTTTGTTTCGATTTATGAAAAATAGCATTAAGAGAATAATTTTGACGATATGAATTATTAAAGCGTTACATTCTTGGTTTTCCTTTTTCTAAATATTCTTTGTCTCTTAAATTTCCAGTTTTCAATTTCTTTCCTTATATCCTTGGATTATTTCATGATCAGCTCTTATCTTCTGCCTTTCGAAATATGAATTCATAAAATTATTGAAATAAAAAATTGAGTAAGTCATCGGCTATAAAATGTAAAATTCCATTTTTAAAACTTATATTAAAATAATTCTCGTACCTTGCACCACCATAAAACTTATATTTTAAAACTTTTTAAAACTTATAATTCTCGTATCAGATACGTACCTTGCAAACGTCAATGTCCTAACATCTTGAGGCGTAAGAAAGACTTCATATTCCCTTTCTAGAGATTGTTTAATTTCAACAGCCATCATTGAATCCATTCCCAGTTCAGCTAATGTTGAATGTAAGCTAACTGTTTTCAAATCTCGCAATCCGAGTATATCAACAACCATATCAACCATATTGTCAATACTTCCCAATGTATTACGTTTCTCTGCCACTACAATACTTGATATAATCGTTTCGTCTTGCATCAGGAAATTGTCCAAATGTTCCAAACAATTTGATATACGTTGTTGCAAAGTTCCACCTAGATTTTAATGAATTTTATTCTCAACATGGATTTATCATCCACTGGAAGAATGAATGTAATTGAAATTTGAGCAGCAGAAGTTTTAATTGGTTCAGATTTATTAACAGCAATCACCATGGTCCAAAAACGATTTCAATCCCATTAGAGCATAATGTTGCTGCTATTAATAAATGTTAAAAACTTAAAAAATTTCTGTTGTCCAAATTTCAAAAATTTCCGTATGAGTTTTAGAATTTTGTGTCATTTATATTTTACCTATAGCTCTTTCATTTTGATCCTCTTGCATTTCAGCAACTAAACCCACATCACCAATGGCACCCCATTGGATAGCTAAAGCAGGCAATCCATCGATTTTGCGTTGTTCACATACGCGCTCCATTATCGAATTCGCCATTGCGTAGTTTGTTTGACCCGCATTTCCACGGCCGCAGGATACAGATGAAAATACAACAAAGGTTCTATAAGGATTAAATTATTGCTCAAAAAATGAAATCGTAAATGAATACATAACGCATAAAATAGTATAACAATTTGGTGCCAGTTCGTGTACATCCTTTTAGAAACTAAATTAAACAAAAAGGTGTTTTGTAACAAGACATTTGTTACTTCTGAATTATAAAAACGCAATAACTGTTTCTGATAGGAATTATAAGTCTGTAGATAGAATGTCTCTGATGAATTAAGGGAATTGAAGAAATGAAATTAAAGTGATAAGAAAGGATAACGTAAATATGTGAAAGAAAATGGAATATAAAGAAAGGAAGTGTGTAAAAGAAAGAATGGATTTGGAAGGGAGACTGAAGGACTTAGAAGAGAAGGAGCATAAAAGGCAATACAGTGGAAGAAAGTGATGGTCTGTCGCAGGAAGTAAATAGTCCAGAAGGAAATACCAGTAAAGTATTTGCGAGAATAGACAGCAGAGTAAAGTTTAAGGAAGCGCACACAATTGGTAAAATTGAAGGAAATAAACCATTACTGATCAATCGGAAAAAATGTGGGAATAAAAGAAATAAAGTCACGAAAAGGAAAAAATATTGAAAGGCAGCGGAAATTACATAGAGAATAATCGATATGAAACCGAAAGGAAAGAGCGTAGAAAAAGAAGATAGAAGCTTAACAACTGTCGTAAAACGATTTGTCTACATTAGTCGTGGTTCACTGTGAGAGAATTTTTATTTGAAGAACGCAGTTAAAAACAAATTGTTAAAAGAACATTAATTAGTATAATTTAGCTTTAAATTTCTGAATCACTGTATTGAACACTTTCAATTTATTACGTAAGGCGACCTTGACAAACTCAATGCCTTACGTAAAATGTTATTTCAAAAATATTTGTAAAAAATAATTAATTCAATTTGGAATACAAAAGAATGTCACCGCGTATACTTTAGTAAAGTTAAGGGAAAATTGCAAGATAAACAAACACCGTAGTGGCTAAATAAATATGTGAAAAACAATTTTCTCTTCATTACAAAATTTCTCTTCATCTCGTGCGTTATAATAGTCTCTTGCTCCCTTCAAGCCGGGAACACGAGACTGTCACTAGCGTGTTAAGACGTATGTATCGGCGGATGGACGTGACAGCTCGCAGCGCGCAGTGCTGTTACTTAACAATTAATTCTTTTTATTTTTTCAATTTTATTACTTTCATTTTTATTTCTATTTTTAGTTTTTATTTTTTTATATTGTTTTATTTTTAATTCTTGATTTTTTTATTTTATATATTTTTATACCTTTTTATTATTTGTTTTTATTTATATATTATTGAGTAACTAGGTGTCATTTCTAAAATTGTATGAAAAGGAATTTGAATAATTATTTATAAAAATTGGGGCAAGGTGGATACGTGTTTCTAGCATAGGTTATAGCTGTTATCAACACCTTCTCTTATTCCACATATAGGCGTAAGGTCTCATTGTATCGATCTATGAATCCGACACTTAACCATTACGCTATGAATGCCCGTATAATAAATTATTAAAATTTCTCATTTAAACGTTAATTGTATGTAAGTTTACATATATTAAGATGTTATATTTTGAATTATTCGCTGATATGGTATAATATACTGTATCCAGATGAATTGTATACAGATATGGTATAATATACTGCATCAGCTATGTGTAATGCATTTGGCCGAATTAACATCTTTTACAAATTTAGAGGAACCATTAATATATACCAACAATTTTCTCTTCATTACAATAGTCTCATGTGCTATAATATTCCCGTGCTCCCTTCAAGCCTGGAACACGAGACTATCACATGCGTGTGAAGATGTATGTATCGGCGGATGGACGTGACAGCCTCGCAGCGCGCAGTACTTTTATTTAACACTTAATTCTTTTTATTTTTTTGAATTTTTTATTTTAAATTTTATTTCTACTTAAATTTTTATTTTCTATTTTATTTACATTTTTTTATATTGTTTTATTTTTATTTGTTGATTTTTTATTTTATATCTTTTATTCCCTTTTTATTACTTTTTTTATTTATATATTTTTGAGTAACTAGGTGTTATTTCGAAAATTATAATGAAAAAGGTATTTTAATAATTAGTTGTAAAAATTGGGGCAAGGTGGACAAGTGTTTCTAGCATAGGTTATAGCTATTAGAAACACCTTTTATTACTCCAAAGGTCTAAGGTCTCATTGCAAGGTCTCATTGCTAGGCGTAAGGTCTCATTGCATCGAACTATGAATTCGACACTTAACCATTACGCTATGAATGTGGCCGTACAACAAATTATTAAATATTCTCATTTAAACGTTGTTGTATGTAAGTTTGCATACATTAAGATGTTAATATTTTGATTTTTTTTTATTTTTTATTTTCAGTTTAATTTAATTTTTTATTTTCAATACTGTAACTTGGGCATTTAAATTACTGTGAGTAAGATAGGGGTTTGAAAGTTAAAATACCAGGTTTAAAGTATAGAAACTTAAAAATATAAAAGGTAAACCTCTTTTTATAAAAATTAGGGTTGAACATTTTGAAGAGTAAACATTCCTTAACATTTGTGTTTGAATTTATCATGTACCAAAATATACTCTGAAATCAATTACATGCACATCATACGAAAGTAGAAAACGTAAATTATTCATAATATAGTTCAATGAGTTTTCTTACCTCGCTGACTAGTCAAATATTTGTTTTGAAATTCGAAAGTGAAGTAAACTATTTCTTTACATATGACTTTAAAAATTTACTTCCGGGATCGTTTTTATACAAAACAATTAACTTATCAAAACATTGAATTTCACTATGCATAATTTATAATGAAAATAATTTTTACTAAATAAAATATTAAACCTTAATTATACTAGGACTGTTTGAAGAGAATATTCTATTCACCCTGACTGAACAGAAGCAATGGAGAAAAGGAAAGGAAATGAAAATGTGAGAATTCGTTACAAGAAGGTGTGGGTGAGTGGTCAATTATAGACTCGGGATGCCAGAATTTAAAAAACAGTTAGTACAAGTGGAAGGAACGAGGAGGATGCTAGAGGAACGGGATATTTTAAAGGAAGATCAGAGGGAAACTAAAGAAGAATAGAAGAAGTTAGAGACAGAAGTGGAGGAGGAGGAGGGGTGTAATTAAGAGATCTATTTGAATGGAGAGCAAAAAAGGCAATGATGATTTGATTATACAATTAAAAACGGTATGTTGGAACATGGGATATGAGTTCATCAAGAAATTAAGCATTTTCTTACTTTAATTGTTTGCATAAGTTTCTCGTCGCATCATCTAAATATTTGGTGATTTGAGCTTTGCTATGCAATGAAATTTTAAAATTTTCAGTAGTTTGATTCTCGAATAATCCATCTTTTAATACAACAGCTAAATTGAATATTGCTTCTACTGGACCAATTTTTTCAGCATTTTGAATTAGCTCAGTACAGGCTTCTTGCGTCTCTAATGCGTTTTCTATTATTTGAACTTCTGCTCCATATGATTTCCATATACTTAAAAATATTATTTTTTTACTGGGATTTAAAATAAAGGAATTTATAAATATTTACTTGATTCGAAGAGCTTGATATCCCATTTTGAGGCCACTTCTTGATGATAAAATTAAATGTCTTGTACCTCTTAAAATTAACCAATCTGCTAATTCCAATCCGAAACCACCAAGGCCTCCAATAATAATTACGACACTATTAGGATTTATATAATATCTGTAAATAAGTTTTAATGTTAGATTTGTAATTTTATGATTTGGTTAATAGATAACATGAGTTTGATGATTTTGAAACATCTAATTGATGAGCTTCAAAAAATCGGGTTGGAGATGGACCTAAAACCAACATCATTGCTAATATTGCAGCTAGTAAAATAATGAAAATTGGGAATAACATCAATGAGATTGTTGAGACTTACGCGTTTCTGGCTCATGCAAACAAATTAGGATTGGACAATCATACATCCGAAGTAAAAAAGAAGAATAGAGCTTAGCTGGGCAGCTTTTGTAAAACTTAGGTACATCTTCAAGCTTGAACGAAAAGTGTTCTGATACTAGTTCTCACATATGGGCCAGAACACTCACATTAACTACGCCATCAATAAATAAGCTAAAAAGAGCACAGCGAATACGGAACGAAGTATGTTGGGAATCACACTGAGAGGTAAAAAGGGAAATCAGTGGATTCTGCAGCAAACAAAAATCGTCCATATCGGGGAACGAATAGCATCATTTAAATGGAACATAACAGGACACATAGCCAAAATTGCAGATGATCGTTGGACTAAAAGTATCATACAATGGAGATATCAAATGGAGCATCATACAACCATCCACGATAAGATCCATGGGATGCCAACCAAATAATGGACTGACGACAACAAGAAAACATCAGAAATTACGTGGCAACGTGGCAGTAAATGTCAATGGACAGAAAAAATAGAGACGTTTAGTAGAGGCCTAAATCCAACAAGAGGTTGTAATAGAATAGAAGACTAGAATCCTCATTTAATGCATCCAGTGCTATTATTTTGTGCTATTAGAATCCAATTCAATCATTTTCTTTCTACTTTTAAAAATTGTTTTGCGAGTTCTCCAGATTTTACGGTGATATTTTCCATATCCTCTAGATCTAGAAAAAGCTTCGCATCTTACGCTGTACACTCCTAAATAATCGACGCTGCGCACGCCTATGAGTAGAGTCGATGTTTAAATTTGAAATAGCCAGTAAATAACTGTGAATAATATAGGACTATGGAAGCCAAAAAAGTTTTTACTTTTGCTGGTTCTCTTCTAAATTTTTTAATAAATATCATAGCTATAGAAAACATTTCGCAATACTGCCATAAAACATTTCGCAATACGTTGTAAATAATTTTCTACTTACCTTGGAATAGTAGGAATCTCGTTACAATAGCGACCAGTTTTCTCATCCCGTAGCTCGATAAACACTTTACCAACATGTTTCCCCGTCATCATGTATCTAAATGCTTGTTCAATTTCAGATGCTTTAAAACAGTTGCTTTCAATCGGTTTCACGCAGCCATTATTTAAATGTTCACGATAGATTTTCATCAATGCATTTGTATTACCTTTAGTACATAGAAAGTCCAGCATGATTCCATGGAAACTGGCATTTTTATTTGCGAGTTCAATTGCTAGATTATTATTTTTCGATAAATCAAATTTACCAATTTCCAAGAAACAACCTGAAAAGAAAAAAATGCAATTATGTTTATAATTGTTTGCAACATGTAAAATACAATCTTTAATTCTACTCCTTGCAAATCAGTCATATCCTTGTTAGATCAGTTTTATCGTTTTTCAAATTGCATATGCTTGATTTCTTGAGCAAATTTTGACGCTCTTCCGATAAGGGTGGCTGTATATAAATTAGAGTACTCTAATTTAAATACATACGTATATTCATATTGTCACGGTTAAAATGGTGACATGGAAATAAGTTAGCTTTTACAAACTGCTTTTCCTTGTAAAATACACCTAATGCTTTTCGAAATCAAAATATTAAGTAAAGCTAGAAGTTTTGATAATTGGACTTGGCCAAAAGAGATTTGTATTTTGATCTTTCATCAAGTTTTCGAACAAAATTGAAGTCCTTTTTGCAGTTGGCAGTCTGAGTCCACACGGGCATACCCAAGAGACTTGGACTGACCATCTGCTCAATTGAACACCCATTCGTGTGTCATAGATCCTATTAACCTTATTCTATCTTTCTATTAGAAATGTATTTATGTTGATTAGAATAAATTTTATGGAGAAACAACTGAAATTCAATCGCTAATTAGATATAATCTTAGCTAAACTTGATTGATTTACTAATTTCTAATTGTTTAAAAATAATTTCCTTTAAGAATCAGACGATTTAAAATCTATACAGTAGAATCTTAAGAATCCAATACCTCAATTAAGTCTTATCGTTACAATATAAACGATTTTCATTTGTTTTCAAATTTGTTTGCTAGCCGAGGTATTGCACAGAGCGGAGCGTTGGTTTTCATTAACGTATGCAATGTATTATGTGAAAGCAGAGGGTACTGATGAAGGCTATCACCTATGCCAGAAATTTAAATCTACCCTTACCTCTCTTTTCTAAGCCAATTTGTACTTTCTAAACGTCAATATGCAGTTTTCTAAATAATTAATTCATTCAATTTTTACTTACCGCCTTGAGCTAAACATCGCACGGAAGATGTTAATTTTTCTTCAGCCAATGAATTCAAAACAATATCAACACCACGTTTATTTGTTTCCTTGTAAATCATCTGTTCGAAACTAATATCTCGCGAACATCCGATATGGGAATCTTTTAATTGTGGAAAAAGTTTCTTTATATGTTCACGTTTCTCCTGTGTACCAACTGTTGTAAACACTTCGCAACCATAAAACAGTGCCACATTGATTGCTGCTTGTCCAACTCCTCCTGTTCCGGAGTGAATTAGAATTGATTGGTTTTTCCTTAAACCTTTGTGACGCTAATAAATTTAAATAAATTAAAACAATTAAATAATATGTAAACTATGAATTTAATCGAAATGGTATTTATAATTCAAAAGAATTAATTTAATACTTAATTTACTTACAACGAATAGTGCATACAAAACAGTATTATAGACCACTGGTATTGTAATTGCCTGTTTCATTGTCCAATGTTTTGGTATCTCAACCAAACTGAATTGTTTTGCAGCAGCTAATGTTGATAACCCACCGCCGATTAATATGCCCATTACTCGTCTATCCCTAATTACAAATATATACGAAATTACTAAATAAATATTTATTGGCAAAACGTAACAGCAATACATTTAATTGAAAGTTTATTTATTTATTTGTTTATTCACAGGATTCCCCCAATATACATAATAAATTATCTACATGTAAAAGGTATGACTAAATGTAACATGTAACAATAAGGTACCACATTGTACAGATGAAATTAATATTCTTAAACATATAAAAATTATTTAGAATATTATTTACAAGTAAAACATTATTTTACATATAAAAACTGAACGGTAAGATACGCAAATAAGTTAATTAGACTAATTTAAACAAATGTTAGATTTCTTTAAGACAAGTAATTTAAAGATAAGGATAGTTAATAATAGATAGATAGATCTATAAAACCATTATTGGCATAAAACAACAAACCAAAATTAATTCCAACATAATCAACGAACATTACAAATTAACTTAATCTAATATTATTACAGTCCACCGGCAGAAGGCAAGGCTTTTATTTACTATTACACCCTTCTCATACCCTATCAAATACTTCCCTTTACTTTCTTTTTATTTCCTCCAAAATTTTCTTCATTAATTCTAAACCTTTTCCCTCCATCCCTGAACTTAGCCTCCAGTTATCCCCCAATTGCCTTTCACTATCCAACCATCTTATACCATCACATTCCCTTACCCAGTCGCTCCAAATTTCCTTTTCAATACCACATATTCTACACATTCTTTCTTGTTCATTCATCCAAAATTTATTTACTCCTTCATTCCCACACCTGAACCTCGCAATCAATCTTTTCTCACCCATACTTAAATCTGCTAGCAAATACTCACTCATTCCATCTTCTTTCATAATCGATCTATATCTCTTATTATATCTGCTACTCTCAATTTTGCTTTCTCGTTCTTGCCTTTCTACATCATTCATTCTTTCTACACTCTCACTCACTCCTTGCACACCTATGAACATCAACTCCAACCACCTACTTGGTCTTACAACGAGATGGTTGTAAGACCATCCAACCGTTCACAATCTTTCTGCTCTTAATCCATTCATTCACACATTCTTCCTTTCTTTCTTTCATCATTCCATCAATGTACACTTCTTTACATAATCTGTACCTTTCATCACTCAGGACTTTCCGCTCAAAATTCATCATCTTTTTCATACCGCTTGACCATATTTTATATTTTCCTACTTTCTGCAGCACAATACCATTAGGCGTATTCCTATCTAGTCCTAACATTTTTCTCAAACAACTTAATTGTACTCTCTCCATCATATCCCTTTCTTCAACCGCCCATACTTCCGCTCCATACATAGTTAATAATATAAGTGATAGTAATAGGATAAGTGATGATAAGTAACGCATTAGTTAATCTACTGTTACTAATACTTTTGCATCAGTAGCTAGCCTGATAATACTTTAAAACTGTGTATCTCTAGATGCCCTATTAATTTGCCTAATTTTATTGTTGAAAGGTTGAAATCGAGTCATTGAAATCGAGTCATCGAGTCAAATCTACTCTAGCAGTGGCAATATTTTCTAGCCTAGATAATCTTACTGGTGGTTTATTGACACCATAATTAGTATAATTAAATTGAATATTAAACAACATTGTGTTTCATTGAGGTCTATATCAAATGAAAATCATCGGTAGTTGGACATCAGGTTATATTGAAAAAAACAACAAATCAGCAAACGTTTCAGCAAATCAGCGAGAATAATCTACACAATAAAGGTAATCAGTTTGTATAAAAATAAAAATTTTTAGACTTTTCTTAAAACAGAATAATATGAACATATATTAAAATTGCCAAAAGTGTTCCAAAGTGTAATGTCCTTTTTTAGCACTGATGATGAGTTACTTGAAGGCTCGAAACGTTTGCTGATTTGTTGTTTTTTTCAATAAAACCTGATGTCCAACTACCGATGATTTTCATTTCATATTGTATACTACTGGACAAGAACATCTTATTTAATTGAGGTCTATGTCACACTCTGAATTGGATAGTTCATAGGAAGTTTGGACAATGAATTAAGCCATTCAATAATTTATATAGTATTTTTAAGTCAATGGATACTCTTCTTTGTTCCAATGTTTGTAAGTCAACCAATTCAGCTACAAATGCATGACCATAAATTCTGACGTTAATACCAATCCTAAATGCTACAATCTTCAAAAACATTCTTTGAACTTTCTCAATCATCATTTCTTGTATATTGTAATATGGGTTCCATATAACGCTGGTGTATTCGACTTTTGGGACGACTAATGAATTGTATAGCAAACGAAGAGTATAAATAGTAAAGCATTTCCCCGATCTAGATATAAAACCCACAATGTTTATCGCATTATTGTTAATTCTAGAAAATCCTAGTCCAGAATCATATGTTAACCCTAGATTCGTTACCGTGCTGACTGCATCAATATACGTGTTATTTATGTGATAATTGTATGAAGAATTCGTTTTTATTCTTGAGAAAATCATTGTCGCACCTTTTTTTTATTTAGAGGTCAAACATTTTCAAGTGACCATTTGTATAAAAACATCCAGATCCCTTTGCAATAGAGACCTATCACTATCATCTTTTACTACTCTAAACAACTTAAGGTCATCAGCATATAATCTAAGTAATATTAGAAAATCAGAAACTTAAAACATTAATCAAGACAAAGAAAGGAAAATAACAACCACACAATGCCATATAGAGGAATAGGAGAGAAGGAAGTCTCGTCCCTTTTCCCATTGCCTTTGTCTTCTTACATTCTCTTCTTTTAATTTGCCCTTTAATTGTTCTCAAAATATTTAGTATTTTCCCTTCTATATCTAAGCATTTCCTCCAATGCTGAGCTTTCTTTTTCTCTTACAGCTTCTAAGATTTCGCCCCTCTTATACTTACTTAAAATCTCCTTTCCTTTTTATTCATTCCAAATATGTTTCTTTTACACTACTTCCATAACGGTATCTTCCCAAATATCTGGTGGTGCATCAGTTTCAATATTTCCTGATATCGATTATTTTTACCGGCTAAAAAATAAACCAGTAGTAAAAGATAGATATAAGATAGCGGCAGTTAGCGTGGCTTGCGTCAGATATCGTTTTGTAGATATCAGCGGATAACCCCCGCATCTTGGATAGGCGAATGATTAATAGTATAAATTAGTGGTTTACAATCGGTAAACATTTGTGCCAACGAATTTAGTATCTTCATTCTTGGTTTTCCTTTCATCGGCAGTATCACTGGATACTTCACAATTAAGAAATTCGCCCGTTTGGTTTCAGTAGCAAATGAAGACTATTTTCTACTAAGAGGTAGATGCTAGATTAATACAGTCCAAAAATTAGTCATTGTAGCATCTAACGTCCTCGCATGTACTCTGTTAGTTTCCTGTCATATTCTAATTTTCTCATTTCTTATATTGTTTTAATGACGCTGCTTCACTCTTTATTTTTTTTTTACTTATGTCTTTTAGATCTCTTTTTTTTATTACTTCCTTATCAGATGCCTTCTTTATCGCTTCTAACATTTCACTTTAGAAATATGCTTTCCTCTAGACCTTCTACTTATTCCTCTGTTTTACATCTTTTTCAAATTACTTCCACTTCCTTCCCTTGTTTTTCCTCTCTTGTGCCTTTTATGACATTGTTTTTCGTTTTGCAAGTAGGTGGTATATCTCTCTGGAAACTGATGGTCTTGTTGATGGTATAGCAAAAAAAATACATAAAAACAGAAATATATCAAAAGAAGTTGCTTTACAAAGTACAATACAAAATTAAAAGAAGTATAACTGTACAAACATAAAAATATGAAAAGAACAATCATACTAGCATTAATAGTTCATTACTAATTGAAATAGCACTTTTTTTTTTGGAGATTTGCCCTGTTTAAAGTCGTTTATACTACTTTAAACCCAGATAGAAAAACATGTCAGGCAACACATACAAATAAATCTGTAAGGAAAACTACTCACTTGAGATCCGTTCCAACACATTCAAATCCCTGAACATAGTCTTGCTCTAAGCGATTCCTTGTAATGACATCAACAGCAACTCTACCAGATGCGGTCACTACATCTCTGAAATTTACTGCCGCATAATATACCTGAAATAAACTTATCACTTAAAAAACTTATCACCGGAACCTCAATTGATTATAAAATTAGTTAGAATTTATAATGGAAACACGGCTGGAGATAGAGAAATGGGAAGAGATAAAATGGAAATTGCCTAAAGAGTATGATTGGAAATTGCAAGGGGTAAAACGAAAGCATGCGAAAAATAGAGTCAGCGAAGGGAGCATTACTGGGTGAGAATAAGAATGAATAAGATACAAGGAAACGAATTGCAATAGGAAGCCGCGCATAGGAGCGTTATGAATGTAAAAAGGAAAAAATAGATGATTGTAACAGTTTATTTAAATAAAGATTGGAAGAAATTTATCGGAATGTTGAGTGAGGTGTCAAGAAGAGTAGAAAGAAATAATATAAAGTTAATAACGAGATTGGGACGGAAAGTGAACATTTGGAAAGTTAACACTGGAAAGTATACTCAGTATACTCAGAATTACTTTCCGATGGAATCTGATTGGAAAGTTGAGAAAGGGGGTTACA
>WYDF02185562.1:0-21837 GCA_009867245.2 Adranes taylori | reverse complement strand
CACACTATTGGTTGCATCGGGCATCCTTTGTCTATGAAGATTCTCCACTTCCTACGCAAAACAAAAAAAAAAAAAATGTGTGTCAAAACATTTTGTTTTAATATGAGAGTGGTTAATCACAAATTCGCCAAAACAGAAACACCATCTAAAACTTGTGAAGAAAAAATGTAATAATAAGTTCTTTACATGATACATCGTTTCTATTTTGCAAATTATATACTTTCAACAATTTTATATTTTAATAATTTCTATATTTAAAATTTTTATAGTTCAAATATTACGTTTTAAAATATTAACATTTTAAAAACGGTATATATTTAAAAAACATTATTTTAAAAATATTATATTGTAACATTTCTCTATTAAAAAAAATCACACAGTTAGTATAAGAACAATTGTTTTAAATTGGCTAATCTCCAACCCGCCTACAAAGAACGGAAGTACCTTCGCCTCGCCAAGTTGTTCAAAAATTATATATTTCATAATTATATATTTAAAAAAATATATTTTAATAATTTTTATTTATTTGAAATTTTTATACTTCAAGACTTATGTTTTAAAAAATTATGTTTTGAAAAAAATGCATTAAAGAAAGATATAAATCTTTATACATTTTCTATTGTAAAAGTTTACGCATTCAAAAAATCATATAAATCTTCAAAAATGAAGATTATAAAATATGTATTATTAATATAAATACATAAATAAATATATGATAGAAATAGAATGCATATTAATTTTCGATTTCAAGATTTTAATAGTTCAATACGTTTTCAAGGTTGTTATCGGTTAATTTCTTATAAATTAATTTAATTAATAATTTCATAATCATTAATTATCAAGTATTTTAATAGAAATCGTTAAATGAATTTAATTCTATATAATTCATTAAATAACATCCATGAATAACATTCATTGAAATAATTATATAAATATTTTTTAATTTAAAAAAATCACGTAACATATATGTCAAAATATTTTGTTTTAATATGAAAATGGCTAATCACCAATTAATTCTCAAAAAAACAAAAAGAAATACCATCAATAACTTCCCAAGAAAAAATTTAGTAACAAGAACTTTATATGATACATTTTCTCAAGTTTGAAACTTATATACTTTAAACAATTTTATATTTTAATAATTTCTATATTTAAAATTTTTATTGTTCAAAAATTACGTTTTAAAATATTTATTTTTTTAAAAGTAAACGATATATACTATTAAAAAAATTATTTTAAAAATACTATATCGTAAAATTTTTGTATTTTCAGAAATTCACACAGTTGTTTTAAAATCAATTGACTAATCGCTAACTCGCCTAAAAGAGACGGAAGTACCATCGCCAACTTGCTCAAAAATTATAAATTTAATAATTATATATTTAAAAAAAAGTATATTTTAATAATTTGTATTTATTTGAAATATTTATACTTCAGTACTTATGTTTTTAAAAAATTATAGTTTAAAGAACTTGCATTAAAAAAATATATAAATCTTTATAAATGTTTTATTGTAAAATTTTGCGAATTATAAAAAAGACTACAAAGATTATAATATATGATTGTGGATTTTTCAATTATTTTACGAATGCGGCTCGTAAATTGGTTTGGATGAAGCATGTCTGCTGTCATCAGCTCAAAAAGTGTTGAGAAAACAAAGATTAATTCATTGTAAAATTTTAGTGGAAAAGTAATAAATTTTATTTAAAATGTTATTTAAAGTTTCTATTGAAAGGATTTCATTTCTATTTCTATTGAAAGGTCTTTGATTTAAACTATTTAAGAAAGTTCTTCTATTCCAAGACTGTAGAAAAGAAAAAAATTATGTTATAAATAGGATGTTTCCGCCGTCTTCCCGCGCATGAAGTGCAATTCTGTTAATAATGCCCTGCAATTCTGTCAAAGTTTCCCAGTTAAATTTTTCACAACACATAAAAGTTGTAAAAACTTATGGTTTAATATTTATCTAGTACAATAAAAGCTACAACAATAATGTACTAATTAATTAGTTAAAATGCTTTTATAGCAAATTAAAACTCCTGAATACAGCTCTGTGTCAGTATCATTAGACAGAATTGATCAATCAGGATGTTGTATGTTATAGTTGGAAATTAGTTTCATAATAGGAATCGAGCAAAATCAACATTAACATAACTTTTAATTGGACAACTTTTAGGATAATAAATCTAGTTAGTTTGTCCTATTGGCTAAAACGATATCAATTTTGCAAATCGTGTCAAAGCCCTACCTCACAAATTATTCTACTTCACATAAGGTGAAAGACAAGTCTTTTAAATTTATGTATTTTGTTAAAAGTACAGTGATATCTGTTTATTAAAAATACACTTCATGCTTTTACTCATTGCAGAATATGATTTAAGAGGTGGAAATGATTCATTTTTCGAAATATTCAGTATTTATTGAATGTGATTTATTGAACGGCTAGTAGTCTCCAAGAAGTGCTGATATTGTTACCCAATCCAAAACTGAGTCAGGAATAAACAGGAATTTAATTGGGGTACGTCTTCTTAGCGATTGGCAGCAATTTTTCGTCCTTAATAAGTAGAAAGCAATACTAAGATTGCGAAATAGCCGGCAATGCTTTTACTTTAACCTACTCCCAGATCAAATCGTACCACCAGATTTAACATATTCATGGCAAAAATATTACTATATTGAAAAAATAAAGGAATTGTGTATCTTCGACCCAATCTAGTGGCGTGATTGGACTCAAAATAAAATAAAAAAATTATCTTAATCTCTTTATCTCTTCAGAGAAATGTAAGAATTTATATTTTAAATAAGTTTTCAAAATCGTGTTTTTTAACTAAAATTTTGCAAATTCATATTTTTGTGTCGAAAAACAAAAAAAATTCAAAAAAATACCAACGTTTTTAGTAGTGATGGAAATTGTGATTCTACGCTTGAAACGCGATGAACCGTTGCGTTCCGTAAAGAAACCGTGATAAAATACCGTTCTCGTTCCGTTTAAAACTCAATAAATCTATGCCTTACAGTGACAATGAAAAAAGAATTTAAAATCAAGTATTTAATTATTTTTGTTAATTAGTAATGTGCTAAATTATACTTCATTATGTGCATTATTGTTTTTTCTTTTTAATTAAAATTAGTGTTTTAATATTAATAAAACAAATATTAGGAAATCATAATTTTCGATCCAATGTTTCTAGCATGTAATGTTTTAAGACAAAAATTTTGTAATAAATGATATTAAATTTTTGAAGTTTACATAAAATACGTGTCAGGAAAATTCACATTTAAAATTTCTTAAAAAAATTATATATCTAATAATTAATTTTTTCAATATATATCTAATAATTTTAAAAAATGGATACATAGAAACAGACCCATGAATTTTCTATTAAAATATTTATGTAACTTAGATTTATATATATTTTAATCATCTATTTTTGGGAATACTGTCTGAGTTTTGTATCAAACTGTTTAGTGTATTGGTAATAATTTGGTTTAGTATTTTTAATTTGATTAAAAATAATATTTTATATTTTAGATATTAAATAGTGTCACGGGGTAGATTTGTAGTACAGTTTGTTTATTTCCTAAATTCATTTATTCAGGAAAAATTAATAAATTTAATCAAATTATTATTAGTATTATTTTAATAAAGATTTATTTAAAACAATTCAATTTCAATATTTCGGAAAACATTTATTTTCATTTACATTTAAAAATAATCTATATTTCACCATGTTACTTGCACGGTAATACCTTGATGCAACTTCCAAATAAAAAATGTATTTTGATTTAAACGTAAAAATAACGAAATCAAAAAACATAGCGACATAACTAGTGTCCTAAAACTTTTGGGGATTATAATCATGCGTTACAGTTTCGGATTTTACGAGGGTAAGACCTATTTAAACTTTAGTATAGAGTATAAAAGAAAAAAAAAACGTTTTTGAGAATTGGCATAAAAAATACAGATTCAAATAAATTCATTAAGTTTGGAATTATACCAATGATGATACAAATTTGTTTAGTGAAAGTTCAATTTTTATGCATTTTATTTGTTTAGTATTTAACGTCAATATTTAACTTTATCGGAGTAACGAAAATCAATAATCCAAAGAAAATATAGTTAGAGAATAATTTTTAAATCTGAATCACCTGATTTTTAAATCTGAGATTGGAATAATTTTTAAAATAAATTATCCTATCCTTTGTAGAATCTATTTTTTATTTTATTTTTAAAATAAAATATCCAATCCCTTGTTCAATGTATTTTTTACTTCATTTTTAAATTAAATTATTTTTGGATGTGTATCTCTCTCGCCAATGCGTTTCATGTACAAACGGAATAAGTGTGTGTGTTGACTATGTACCCTCAAAACTGTAGCGTCCGAAGTAGAAACTGTTCTATTTATTATTAAGTTAGTTTTTAATCAACTGTCAAAAAAGAGATGACGGCAAAAACAAATTATTAATAACTGATTCATTGACTCGATGTACTATATCTTCCAAATGGGAACAAGTTCTTTTCAAATGACGAAAACTCCGTTGGGCGTGGACACTCCTAATTCATTCGGGGTCAGAAAATGCAACAAAATTATATTTCCTAACTATGGTAGAACGAGAGCTATTTTTTATTAATCATGGTTTTCAAATGTGGGCGTAGTGATAAAGATATATTTCTCACTTTAATATTTATTTATGGTGCTATTAATCAGACACTGTATTCTCGGACTGTTAATTATGGAATTCTTGTCTTTTTAACACGGTAGACGTCCTCAAAGAAACAAGTTTGGTTCCGCACAATGATAAAATACACAAAATAATAATAAAAGAATAAAACAAGCAATCTGCTTTAAATCATCTAATTCAAAAAGAGTAATCATTTATTGTTCTTACTATAATTAATCGATAATTATTGAATCAAAGGATTATACAATTTAGTTTTCCATCGATATGGAGATAAATATATAATTTTCCTAAGAGCATGAAAAAATGTATTCAATCGTTATCGGATCATTTCATAACTGTGCGATGAATATTTATCATTGAAAATATAAGTTTATTTTTTTATTTTCTAACGATACAATTTGAATTCACTTAAACATATACAACAAAATCTTTATTAACATAAATAAATTCAATTACTTTGTTAGCACGTTATCTAAAAATGAACGTTAGTTACTGGAATAATTGTTAATTAATTATTCGTAATAAAATACTGAGTTTATTCAGTTTCAATAGTCGTGATAAATAAAATACGATAATAAAATAATATATAACACTTATATTGTTGTTTGATTATTCATGATGGAAACTTGAAAATGGTCTATTTGATATACGATTTTAATACACGAACGTGAATGTACTTGAAAATGTACTAAGTACTTGTGAGAACAAAATCGGTACGAATAGTGAGCGACCTCAAGAAGCAAAGTGACGTGAAGAATTTAGATTGTACATTTTAAAACTGAACAGGAACTGTTGAAAATTGCCAGCGGCCGGTCTTATATATCACCCGGCAAAATCTAAAAGACGCTCACAAAGAGGGGATTCGCTGTACGCGCCCAAGCTCTTGGCCGCGATAATAGTGGCTCCTTATCTAACTAGTCCAATGTCTATTTCGCTCTTGCTTTAAAACTTTAGAATTTTTTACTAGCCCTAAGTACGGATTTAAAATCCCAGACCAGAATCTGTCAGGAGATTAGCGAGGCCTAACGGTTAAGCCTTCCTAACTGTCGGGATAAACGGCAGCAAAATAAACTACATGTGGCGTCTATCGACGTACGTTCTATAGAATTAGATGATTAAATCCTAAAAAGTATATGTGTAATTCCCAATAACATTTGTCTGGTTTTTAAATGTGGCTATTTCTCTAGATATCTATTCAGCAGAACCTCATTCACTAGATTCATTTATTTGAGCATAGATTTCGTTTAATATTTAATTAATTAGAACTTTAATTCTGAAATATTCGCTATTGTAATTTAGTAGCCATTTCTCTAGTTACAATATACTGCGCTAAAAGAACGTTCTTTAAGGTACGACACATCACTAGGTTTTAGCAGGATGTCAGCTTTCAGAAAAATCTAGACTTTGATCCAGTGCAATTTAAGGTTCCCATGGACGGTCACAAGTATACCAAGTTAATTAACTTCTAAACGTATAAAAAGAATAAAAAACAACCGTCAAGTTAAGCATACTTCAGTATAATTATACTAACAACTATTCTTGTAGAATATATTCTCCTGTACACGTATGTTGTTAAATATTAGTTTCTTCTCAAGACGTGTCATTAATTTCAAAAACGTCCTTGTACAATTCAAACTAACTATAAATTGTTCTACATTAAAAATACAGTTGCCACCATTAAGCTGTAATAAAGACATAGCATATTTTTAAGAAGTGCATTAAGATACGGAGTAATTAAGTAAGCAGTAAAAAATGCAGAAGTACAAAACCGCCATTCGAGTCAGTTGAATGATGAGGATATAATTCGATATTAAGGACTTGAATATATATGTAATTTATAAAGAAAAACATGTTTATTAACGTATGTATAAAGATCTTGAGGTGTAAATGATATATATGAATTATTAACGCGCACTTTTATGTCTTTAAAATTAACTCATACTGTTTTTACAGTGTCCTATATTTATAGCCCGTTTGAAATACGAATTTTAATTTCTGTAATCTGACATGTTTGCAGCTCTGATCGAAACGAAATGATAATTACAATTTATTAGTAGCTGAAGATTATGAAAATTAAAATACATTCAATTATTTTTAAATCTCATGATATTGGAATAGCTCAAAAACAAATGAAAAGCGAGTATTCCAAATGCAATGTTTTATCCAGATTTCAAGAAATTAATTACACAGTCTAACACATAAGATACTTTCACAAAAGTTTTTAACGTAAAATTGCATTGTTCATAAAATAGAATTAGTTCAATTTCTCTATCTCCAACGGCGTGCGACGTTGCCAAATTCCAAATTAAAAAAACTTTTGGTTATATCTCAGTAACTATAAAAGACATTCGACTAAACTATATTGTATATGCTATCTAAACCTTTTCGATTTTATTTGAAACACATGTTTCTACAATCTCAATTTAACATTTATACAGGATGTTCTTTTTACACAAACTTGGAGCCCCATTTTCTCGAAAACAGAACGAACAATTTTTTTTAAATGCTAGTGTCGAAAGTTCCTTGCATACAAAAGCGATTAGCAGAGTGAAAAGAAGATAGATAAGGTTCGGAGTAATTTATAGCCTTGAACAAAATTGCACTACCTTAAATACCAGTGTAGGGTTAGAATACTCTAAAAAGAAATTACAAGATTTATTGGTAAGCAAAGCAATCATCAAGCGATTCCATGATGTATGTGAAACAGCTAGAAATATTTCGTACAATGCACATTGTAAAGAATTATCAATTCAACTAAAAAAAAAACATCAATCATTTACAAGTCCTATTAAATGAAAATACACAAACCAGGTATGTTAGGAAATTTCTCACTTCGGTATTTGGAGTAAATGACAACGTTTATTAAACAGCGCTTATGCAGCCGATGTCATGGGCGCTCTTAATAAAAATCAAAAACGTCTGAAGGATTTAACAGCAAGACAGTCCAAAATTATGATGTCCACCATAGCCATAGTTAATGGTACGGAGCAGAGAATAGTGGACAAATTGGAACATTTTCGAATTAAACTTAATCAAAGTTTGAATACGATTAATGAAGCCCAGCGGTATAATAATATAGTGCGAATGAATGGACCAAACATTAAGATGATGAATAGGTATTTAATAGCAGACAGTGTCATGTACGAGATATAGAATCATTACAAAAGTTTAATAGCAGTTAAATTTGAGAACAGTAATATTTTTGAATGTATTACACCATCAACAATTTACGAGAAAATACAGTCAGCGAACTCAGCATTACCAGCTCAGTTTAAAATTGCAGAAGTCACTTATATTCCCAAAGAAGTTTTTAATGAAGAAACCAAGTTTTTAGTGCATGGGTATTTCCGAATCATCGATAGGAATTTATTTGATGTAGTGAAAGTAACACCAGTTCCAATGGAGATTCATAAAAAATCTTTCGTATCAGCAGATATAACTAATAAGGTGCTAGCAACTCATTATAACAGTCAACAATATTTCCAATTAACCGAAGCAGAGTTCCAGGAATGCATTAAATAATCACAATCAACTTGCATATGCAATCCAGAAATAGTGCAACGTATGGATGTGAACCCCAATTGTGCAATCGATGGAATTTATCAGCGGCCGCAACCAGTTCAATGTCTCTCAAAGTGATTTGAATTAAGGTCAACATTATGGCACAAGTTATCTGTGGCTAATACTTGGATATTTGTTACGAATAAAGTCAGAGATATAGCAATTACAAGCGACGGCACTCGGGAAAAAGTCATTTTTAACCAAACTGGAATTGTAAGATTCGATCAAAATTGTGTGATAAAGACACCACAGCATATTATACATCCACGGTGCATTATGAAGGTAGCAGTCACAACCAGTTATTCATTTTCAGCCCAAGTCAATTGATCGAAGCTTTACCGACCCACGGCAATTACTGAACAGGAATCATTCGGGCAGTTCGGTTAGGAACTAGAATATATCGTATCCAGTGAAGCAGTGCTAAATCACAACATTAAAGCACCATGCGGCATCAGATGGACAAACATAGAAACATGTGACGGTACATGTGGGTCATTTTAGGCATCATCGTCAACATCCTCATTACGAAAGAAGAGCGAGAATAGGCCGTCGAAGACGTTGAAGGATTCTACTAACGTCGACATGATAGAATTACAAATAGTATAAAGTACAGTAACAGGGCCCTGGCAGAATGTTCAGTCAAACTGAACAGTGAAATATATAAAATATTTTTCAAGCAATCCTCGTATAATTTCCAAGCAATCCTCGTAAAGATTTTAAATTGTTTTATTTAGTAAAAATTATGCATAGACAAATGTTTCAATCCATTTATTATTTGAATAAAATGCGATCGCAAAATGCAATGTCAAAATATTATGGGAATAAATACGTGTGTTTTTTCTTTGTTCAATTATTCACGTTATTCTAGTTTTAATCTGTATATATTTAATGAGTTTTGGTAATAAAGAGGAAGTTGTTTTTCTGATTTACATTAAGCCACTACGGTGCTTTGTTAATATCAAAACTTTCCCTTAAGTTTGAGTAAAGCATCCGCGGTGTTATTCTGTTGTTTTCTTGGAATATTTATATATTTAAATTGAATTAATAATTAATAACTATTTTTTCTTAATATTATTTTGAAATAATATTTTATTTTTTCAGGCATTGAGTATATTAAGCTCGCCTTATATTGAAAGCAAACAATGTAACGGTGCAGAAATTTAAAGCTAAATGAAACAAAATTATTTTCTTTAACAATTTATGTAACTACGGTTATTAAACAAAAAACATTCTCTCACAGCGACCACAGCTGAAGTAGGCACAAAGTTTTACGAAAGCCGTTGAATTTTGGAAAAATTAAGCTGACGGAACATGTTGACGACAAAAAGAATTAGTGAAGTTTTTACTTATTTTACTCCATTTTTACTAATTTATATTTCACAAGTTTACAAGAGATATTTTGGCACCACTTTATAAGCTGAATAAGGTTTATAAGCTCAGTCTATTAATTATTATATAATTTGACAGGGGATATTTTAGTAACTACTCTGATGAAGATGTTTTGTTAATACATCGAAACTAGGACGTTCCAATAAGTGTGTATGATTTATTCTCCTAAATCCGATAAAGCAGTATATAAGTAGTAAATTCCAAAAACACATTCTTTTTTAGAAATTACCCAAAAGTTAGAAATGTTTGGCAAAGCGATTAGCGAAGTTGTCCGCGCTCTAATCAAATATGAGAACCGGATTGATTTATCGGCTGGTAATTTACAGGATAAACGATTTATGGGGCCACTGTGTGTCCTTTACTCGAAAATATCGAAAATATGACCCTCCCGAAATTATGACTCTTACGCTTATGGTATATAAAAACAATAGTTTGGACAGATTATATGATGAATGTCTTATAAATTTGTCATATTCTAAATCATAACCATTTATGGCATCTTTAGTGTCAATTAACTTAAAACGGTATAAATGTTCAATAAACTTGAACAGTGAATATATATAAAATATTTTTTCAAAGAGTCAATTACAATTTAATATGTTATATTAGTCGAAATTATAAATACCAAAATGAATGTTTTGATAAGTTAATTGTTTGGGATGAAAACGATCGCAAAATAGTTTACTATAGGTCACGTTCAAATTGCAAAACAAATCTGTTTTATTATATGTATGTAACTAAATATGTCACGAATCAGCTATGTAAAAACTCATTGAACTATTATATGAATTGTATGAATTGTATATGTTCTACATACGTTTCATTATGCCCATTTAATTGACATCAAAGTATATTTGGGACATGACTAAAGATTTGTTTGTTAAAGGAACGTTTACATATGATAAAGGAATGTCTACTTTTCGAAATGTTTAAACTTATATTCTTATAAGTTATAACACACAAAACGCGTGCCCTTTCTATTGTTAAAGTACTCATGTTATTCTAGATTTTAATCTGTATATTGTCGCGATGAATTTGGTTACACAACATGAAATTAGGTTCTCGCAAAAACTCGTGTGAGTTGTAAAAACTCTTAATTCTTTAAGGGATCAGAAAATATGACAATACTATACGTCTTAAGTTAAAACTCTTAACTATGGAAGAACAAGAGGTATATTTATTTAATCAAGGTATATTTATTTAATCATTTCACAAATCGTTGTAGATGTTTATCATTGAAAATATTTATCATTGAGAATATAGGTTTATCTTCTAACGATACAATTTTAATTTTATTCTTTATTAAAATCTTTATTAACATCAATAAATTCAATTAGTCTGATAGCACTTTATAGAAAAAATTTAAGTTAGTTACTTGAAAATTATGTTAATCACTTGCAATAAATGAACTGATGTATTAAGTTTCAATAGTAGCGATAAAATATAATAGTAAAATAATATATAACACTTACATTGTAGCTTGATTATTCATGATGCACACTTATAATTGTCTATTTGATATACGGTTTTACTATACAGTGAATGTACTATTGGTTAACTTAAAAATGTACTAAGTACTGAGAGCAAAATCGCTGTGTATAGTGAGCGACCTCAAAAAACAAAGTGACGTGAAGGATTTCAGATTGTAGATTTTAAAACTAAACAGGAACTGCTCAAAAATGGCTAAGATCGCTCTATATATATATCATCCTCGAAAACCTAAAGTAATACTCGGTGGCGAGGCTCACAAGGAGGGGATTCGCTGTACGCGCCGAAGCCTTTGGCTTGCAAGAATAGTGGTCTTTCTCTGACTTGTTTAATGTCTATTTCTTTCTTGCTTTAGAAGTGTGGAATTTTCTACTAGCCGTAAGTACGTTTTTCGATTCCAGGTCCCAGGCGAGCCGAAGAATTGCGTAATCTAACGACTGAGCGTTTCCCAACTATAGGGCCTAATAGCGATAAAAGAATTGTATTACCTGAAGTGCCTTTTTTTCGATGTACCTTCTATAGAATGGGATGATTAATTCCTAGGAAGCTTATTTGTAACGCCCAAGAACGTTTGTCTCGTCATTAAATGGAGCATTTTCTCTAAATATCTATAAAAAGAATAATTTACTGGATTCATTTATTCGAGTTTTCGAGTCATAGTTTTGGTTTAATATCTAATTAATTAGAACTTTAATATTGCAGTCTTTACTGTTTTAATTACTGTTGTAATACTGTTTTAATTGCTGTCGTTACATATGCCCCCCTCTGGACCAATTCGGGCCCCTCACAATTCAGAAGACTGGAGTGGCAAAACGATAGAAATGTATTCCAATCAAAAAACCAAAATCATTTCCACTAGAGAAACTTTCGCATTATCACCATATATTCATGTAATCTACGGATAATCAGTTGAAAGTGAAGCTTTACAACTGGCATACAGGTATACAATATTAGTACTTTACTAGAAAAAAAAAATTCTTCGCACAAAATGTTTACATGATTTAACTTTATAAATATTATATATTTTATATAATATTTAATTTATTCTTAAGTATCTAAATATGATCATTTGAATTTATGATAAATTAATAATTTGTTGAGTTTTGTTATTAAAGATGAAGTTTTTTTTTTGATATTCATGTAGCCACTACGGTGTTTTGGTTATCTCGCAATTTTGCGTCAAGTTTGACTAAAGCGAATGCATTCTCTTTTGTTTTGAATATTCATTTATGTAAATTGAATTAATTTTTTTTAAATATTATTTTGAAATAATATTTTATTTTTAAGGCATTTAGTTCACCTTACGTAATTAATTGAAAGTAATCAATTCAACGGTTCAGAAATTTAAACCTAAATCAAACTAACTAATCAAACTATTATGGTTATCACATAAAAATTCTCTTACTGCGGCCACAACAAAAGTAGACACAAAGTTTCACGACAGATGTTTACTTAGTATATTGAGCTTTATAAATAAAATATAATTATGTATCGTACAATATGCACTATCAAGATGATCAAACGAATGTTGAAAAGATCTTTTGGTCGCAATTTGAATGTATTTGTCCCTACAGTATTAAAAAAGCGTCGCCAACGTAAAATCTTAAACTAATGTTGGCAGAGTAAATATAATTTACATACATTAATGTATTCAAGTAGAAAATAAAACAAAGACTAGAATAAAAAAAGAAACGAAGAGTAACTAAACGAAGAGAAAAATCTTCTCGTTGTCGCGTTTGGGTCGCGTTGTCATTGTCGTTTTAAAAAAGATTTCCATCTCAGATAATTCTTCGGGATGTTGTTAAATTAATTCTCTGGCTGCAGTAGCATATATTAGAGAGTAAAAACCAGCACAATGGGTATTTTTAATCTAAGTAATGTTCTTACTTAGTGGTTACTAGGGATTTAGATTATTTTGCAAGGATACAAAATATAATTGCACAAAGCAGTGACTAGTAATAGTATTAATATATATTTCAATAGTCTCTATTTTATCTATTAGCGTTCGATCATTGGAAGTACTGCTTCCATTGAGTACATCTTCATTAAATCACAATAGAATAATTCACTTTTGAATAAATCTCATCATAAATTCAATACCAAAATTCAAATGACTAAAAATAAATATCAACTCTATTAAAATGATGCATAGTCAAAGGTGAAAATAAAACAAACCGCCTTGAAAGAACATTGCGATCATAATTACTGACGAGGTTTCAATAAAATTCATTATACTAGAAGGCAATTTCTTTCATTCATTTTGATTATTTATTCAAAATATAATCAACATTATTCATTCAAAGTAAACATCAGAAAAACTTAAAGGGGTTTGAGTTTCTCAGTTAAAATTTATAATAAAATAATGTCTACACACAACACATCAGCCATTATTTTCACAATAAAAATGATCTCGTATTTTAGATAAACTTTTTGTACTGAACTTATCAATTACTACCAAAATTCTGTTCCATTTTGAACTAGACAAAAGCTAATGAAATTCTCAGCCCGAACTTTTCCTTATATATTTCCGGCCGATCATCCTGCCCTCCCACGAGCGAATCCTTCGTAGGAAAGTTCATTTCATCTTACTCTTACTGATAAAATCCGTCCTTATTTTGTCAATGATCTCTTTTTAACCGCAGGAATAGAAACGTATTCTCGTCGAAACTACTTCGGTTTTCTTTTGACCGTCAAATTCTTTCACTCGCCAAATTTAGATTATATATTTAAATTTACAATAGCATCCCAATAAGGGGATACATTCGAATAATTCCAGCGCTAAATAACACACCGTTAAACGAGGTTATTTTAAAACATAAACAATGGAGATATGTGAGGAAGAGAATTAGAAAATTTGTCAGAAATATTAGTCTTATTTTGTAATATTTATTGTTAAATACTTTTGTATTACATTAGTTATAGATTTATTTATTCCTAATATCGATTTGGATTCATAAAACATTCATGACAATCAAAAAAATGTTCCGAGTAAAGTAGTTTTGTTTGTGACGAGAAAGGTTCTTTCCCATTTTACATTCTGTGTTTTTCTTTTTGTAAAGAAGTCATCTCACGTTTTTTGCTTTTTCCTGTTTCGTTCACCAAGCAGTGGTCGCTAGAATTATACCGCATCATTGACACTTCGTCTTGTCCTTAAATTTCTATCAAAATTTTAATGTTTTTATACAAACTGATTTATAATTTCCTTTATAGTTACTAAACTTTGTTTTAGAAAATTCGTTGAAAACTGCTGTTGCTCCTCATCTTCAGAAACGCTACTTTCGTCACCGTCGAGTACTTGTTGTTCTACTAATTCTTTAAGATCGTCGTTGGAAAGACGTTTCACCGTTGGAAGATCGATATCCTGCGCATTTATATTATTCAACCCTATTTCATTAGCTAGCTTGGTCATTTCGTCCACAACAACTATTTCGTCCACGATTGTCTTGTGTGAGCATTTTTGCATAGATCCGGCCATAAATTCTTCCATATTCCTCCCAAACATTTTTTGGTCACCTCATTCCAGGAAAGATTGATGTTGTCTACAGCATTCATTATATTGTAGGTTTTCGAAAAATCTCTAATGGATTGCTTATTTTCTCCATCAGCTGTCGAAATGTCCTACGGGGATAATAAGCTTTAAAATTTGATATTACGCTTTGATGTATTGGTTGAATTAACGATGTAGTATTTGGCGACAGGAAAACAACTTTCACTGGAATGTTTGTAAAGTGGGACAAATTGAAGGATTATCAATAAAAAATAAAGCTTTCGATTACATATTCGCTGTACGGTTAAGACTAAATTGGAGGAGGCATGAAGATGAAATGAGCCAAATCAAGACATTCATTGAAAACCTTCAAAATCCCGATGAACTAGACGAGGCGATAGAAAACCTCAGAGACAGTATGAAAGAAAAATTCTAAGCCTGCCAAGCATGAAAACCCGTAGAAATTAAATCCAGAGGAAAAAGCACTGATAGCAAGAAAAAACAAACTGCGGAATAACAACTGGCATCTGCGCGACAAAAATGCCTTAAGAAATTGCGAGAAACAAATTGATAAAATGTTGAGCGAAAAAAGTAAAAGCCAATGGGACTCCTCAATGGAATACACGTGTGAGGAAGGTGAAACCAGTTTTGAAATTTTCTAAAACGATCTACACCCAATTCGCGACGTAGGGGGCATGTACATATATGAGAACAAACAAAAAGCCGAAGCATGCTCAGACCACTCCCAGAGTCAGTTCCAAAACACGTATGACGCAAAAACGAAAATAAAATCGGTCATAGAAATTTCCAAATATTAGTAAGATCTCCGTTTTTTACAGAATACGAAGAGGTGTCAAGCACAGAACTTTTAGCTATAATTAAAAACTTAAACCCGAGGAAATCGCTGGGAGAAGACCAAATAACAAACATGGCGTTGAACGTGCTACCGGAGAACGTAACAAAACATATAGCGGATATTATCAGTAGAAAGCTAATTTTCAGCCATTTTTCGCAAAAGTGAAAAAATGCAGTAATAACCACAATACAGGAAAAATACAAAAACCCGGAAATTCCAAGAAATAGCAGACCGATAAGCCTTTTAAACAGCTTATTGGAAGTGGCTGAATGCGTAATCAAGAATAGAGTTCAAACATTCGAAGAAGACAACGTATAATTCCAAAGGAGCAGCTCAGCAGCGGTAAATCTGGAAACAATCATAAGCGAAGCAAGAAGGCCGGGTCATTCAGTATACGTAGCAATGGTTGACGTCGAGAAGGCATATGATCTGCTTTGGCACAATGGATTGCTGTTCAAGATGTGAGATCTAAAGTTTCTGCTAGAGCTTCCGCTATAGCAAAAATTGTACAAAATGTTTTAAATAACCATACCTTCCGGATAAAATACGCATTACTTTCATAATGGTTCTGAATATTCGGAGTTTGGTCATTGTGGAAATCTCTCTTGCCCTACAAAGTGTATACAGCTGAATGGAGGCTCCATTTGCCTTTCGTATTCTTGCTCTGACATTTGCAGCTGCAACACCATCATGAGTAACTATGTTTCCAAAGTACATGCACTCTTCTCATTTTCAATGTCCTCATTGTTCACTCTCAGTGTTCTTACATGTTTTGTGTTTATTTTCATAATCTTTGTCTTGGAGGAGTTTACTTTCAGACCCACCATCTTGGCTTCGCATCCGTGACTTTTCTCATCACCTCATCCAGAAACAATAGAAAATTTGTTGGGGACAGAAAATATCCCTGGCGAACTCCTGACTTGACTACGAATAGTTCCGTGATTATCCCCTCGTGGATGACACGACATGTGTAGTTGTTGTATGTTGTTATCTTCTCCGGTATTCCATGTTACTACAAGGTTTCCCACATACTACTCCTTTTAAGGAAAGCGAAGGCCTTTTCAGAATCTACGAATAGAAGATGAAGGCTAGTGATAAAATCATTTGACAGTTCGATAATAATACGAAGCGTGTTAATTCGATCGAAACAAGAACGATGACTTCTAAACCCTACTTGCTCCTTCCTTATTTGTGATTCCACTTGAGCTTTGATTCTGTTGAGTATCACCCGCGTCAACGCTTTACTTGGAATTGACAGTAGGGTTATTCCTCACCAATTATGATAGTGGTGTGCCCTTTTACGGGGAACTTGATGTGGAGTCGCCCTCTCCATTCCTGTGGCAGTGTCTCGATTTGTTGATAACAGCTCTAGCGAAATATTATCTGCTCCAAGAGCCTTTCCATTTGTAAACTGCTTGATCGTCATCTTGATCTCCTCTTTGGAGGGTGGGTCAGAGTTAATTACATTTCCTACTCCTTCTCTATCCTGTACAATTTCTTCCCCTTCGTCAGGTTTTTGTTCAGTCTCTTCATCACTTTCTCTATTGAGCACCTCCATGAAGTGTTGGCGTCACCTTGCAAGTTCTGCTTCGTCATTGGTGAGGAGGTCTCCCTGTTTTTCTCAAAATAATGATGTTTGGAAAACGCAAATACTCAAAACAACTAATGAACTTCTTGGAAAAGAAAATAACTGCTATGTAAGAAAAGGTCATTTACCTATGAGTCACTTTCGACGACAAGCTGAATTTTGTGCAAATTTAAAGAGAAAGGAACACCTGCAATCAGCGCTAAAAATGTAGTCAATCCTCAAGCATGACAAAAAACTCTCTCTGCGAGCGAGAGGAAGAATAATAAACACAGTACTGGGGCCTCAGCTGATCTATGGGAACAAAATATGAGTAAATGGTCGTAAAATAAGCAAAAGAAAGGTGCAAGATAGCGGACAACAAACGTCGCAGAAGCGAACAACAAACGCAAGCGGGCAGAAAGTCACTAAATGCGCAATGGTTCATTAGAAACACAGAGACCAGACGCGGAATCATGTAATGTAATCAACAAGAACCACACATCATCAGAATAGTACCGCAGCTCCCTGAGCGATTAAGGCGCACCAACCAAGGCCACAAAATCTTAGCAAAGATGGCAAAACGAAGGTTGAGAAAAAAGTGATCCAAGATATTTATTGGACTCCCAAATTACTGGTAAAGTTGATTTTGACATTCACATCAATACTCGTGGGGATTTGAAATGCAAAAAAGCAGTGGCTTTAATTTAAAGTCATGATTAGTGTTACCATTCAGTAGAATTGTAAAGCGATCTTTTGCAGCTTTAAATCCTAATACTCGCTTTTTAACTGGACAAATATGTACGTTTTAGCATTTTCTTCCAAAAAAGACCCGTTTCATCAACATTGAAAACTAATTTAGGAGGTAAATTCCCTCATTCAACTATAGTTCTTAATGCATCAGGTGTTGCCTTTTTCATTCTGAATATGCTTAAAAATTGTTCTCTCTTTTCCCAATATAATTGCTTTCTTAGTAGCATATTGCGTTCAACTTCATCGTCAATCCAGATGGAAAATTATTACTCCATTTCCTCAATCACACTGCTTCTGGAACGGTTAATTTTTCTTGCAGAAGTCGTTGTGGTAGTAGTTAGTGGCTGATGATACAATGCTTTCTTTATGTTTTAAAGTCGTCTGTATTGTTGAAGTTGACAAATTTAATGCAGCTCCGATATCAGATTGCTGGTGGCTTGCATCTAATCGTCTTACCTACCTGCATTTTAGTTTCCAACGAAATGCTTTTTCTTGTCGCTTTGCTTTCCTTTTCTTTGCAATACTGGAAAGATGCGTTCGTACTGTAATACGTTTCTGGGGTCCAGAATGTTGGAAGCTTTATTCTGGACAGGCTAACAAAAGAAGGTTGAAAAACATCGATAAATAGTGTGCACAGTTGCTTATGGTCGGTACATGCCGCTTCATTTGCACGCATATACTACAAGACTACAATACAGTGTGCGATTTCAGGGAAGTCTGGGAATCCTACCGCGTAATACTGAAACACGAGTTCATCGGTGTTACTGTGTAATATTTATTTCATATCTATAAAAATCTGCAGTTAAGTAATTAATATTTAATAGTGTTTTCACAATTTGATAGCGGTAATGCTTATATTATTGTGCTCGTAACTTTGAGACAAGGTTACTATTCCGAAATAAGGTTACTACGACCGAAATAAAATATTACTATCTTCGGTGTGTCCCAGGGATTTGGAGTAATAATTTGAAATGAAATTTCCGTATTATAACTCCAAAAATAATTTCAATTTATTGAGAAAAGATGAAACAGCTTCAACAAAATTGTAACTATCCGGATTTCGAAATCATTAACGATTTCCGTATTCAAGCCAAAAGTAAAAAGTTACTAAAAATAAAAAACAGTTTTTAAGGCACGATCTAAAATTATCAAACAAATTAAAAAACATTTTTTTTATTTTAAAAAAAAATTTTTCTTAATTTATTTTTTTACCTATTTATTTTTGGAATTTTTTTTTTATTTATTTGATAATTTTTGATAGTAGCTTAAAAACTGTTTTTTATTAAATAAAATTAAACAGAATTTTTTTTATTTATCTGGCACGATCTGGCACGATAATTTATCTGGCACGATAATTTTTAATAGCTTAAATTTTTTATTAAATAAAAACAGTTTTTCAGTTCTAAATAGTTAAAACTTCTATTTAATTTAATTTAATAAAAACAGTTCTTAACCTACAAAAATTATAAATAGTTTTTAAACTGCTATCAAAAATTATCAAATAAATTTAAAAAAATACTAAAAACATATATAACTAAATAAATAAAAATTAAAAAGGAAACAAATTTTAATTAAAAAAACAATTTTTTAATATAAGAGAAAAATTTTTTTTCTTTGAAAATTTTCGATAGTAGTTTAAAAACTGTTTTGATTTACAGTAACTTTTTACTTTTATCTAAAATTATCAAATAAATATTAAAAAAAGAAATAACTAAATAAATAAAAATTAAGAAGACAAAATTTTAATTAAAAAAACAACTTTTAAATAAAAGAAAAATTTTATTTCTTTGAAAATTCTCGATAGTAGTTTAAAAACTGTTTTTATTTACAGTAACTTTTTACTTTTAGGTTGAATAAGGAAATCGTTAATGATTTCGAAATCTGGATAGTTGTTTCAATTTTGTTGAAGCTGTTAAATCTTTTCTCAATACATTGAAATTATTTTTGAAGTTATAATACGAACTTTTCATTTCAAAATATTACTTATATTACTAACATCTATAATGATTTATATATATATATATATATAATCCACTAGAAAATAGTGTAATATATGTGAAATTGATTGAAAGAAGCAATTCTGAAAAATTGTATATTTTTAAAACCGATTTCAATCATTCGTTTTTTATAGAATAGCTCATCTAAAATATTGTACCCTATCATAAAATATATAACATATTATTTAACGTTCAAATCATGATGAGTTTTTCATGTCAAAAATGGCTAAATTGAATTAGGGATTTTTTTTTAAATTTCAATAGACACAGTGGATTCATAATCGCTATAAAAATAGTTTATACGAGTATATAATAATATTAAAAATATATCAACATTTTTTATATTATGTAAGGGTACCTTATAAATGAATTTATTATTTAAAAGTTATTGTTTGAAATATATTTTTGGATCCTATAAGTAAAAAGAAATTCTTGTCTATTAATGAGGTAATAGCCACTATTGGTAAACGCTGGAATAATGCAAAGCGTTGACAATGCTGTGGTTTTTTAAATGGTAATGTAGTTTATTTGGTTACTGAGTTTTCTTGCTATTGCTTTGTTTTTTTTTTTGTTTTTGTTTTTTTTTTTTAATACAATTATATAGTTCTGTAGACCGGAGATGTATTTTTTTTACTTTCGAATGACTGTAATTTTTAATTTTCTATTTATATTCCGATTTGTATAGAAATTTAATACGCATCTAGCATATATTATATAATATTATTTGTATAAAGATTTGCGCAAATATTATTAATTTTGAAATATGTTTATTTACATTTTTATTTAATTTATTATTAATAACATATTGATTTCTACTTAAAACATAAATGTATTTCTCAATATAACTTTTTTTGCACAAATCATATAGAAGTTATTTAATATCAATTCGTGGATGTATTATATCAATATGTGAAATATTTATTATTACTATTAACCTACTTTATAATTCAAATAATAAAATAATCTAATTTGAAAAAACAGTACATGAGTATAAATGTTATAGTTGTAAAATCAAACAAAATTATTTAGTATATCAGATTATGTTACATCGAGTGAGATTGTGTTACAAGAGTTGAATGACATTAGATGTTGCTCATATGGAGTGAAGAAGGTGGTAAGGTATGAAAGTGATGCAAGATGTGAAAGTGATGGGAGAGGATTGTTAGAGGTGTAAATGTGGAAGCAACGGCATGTAAGAGGGCAGAAGAAAATGAACGGTTAAGATAAAAAAGAAGTTTATACGAGAGATGGCCTTTGAATGAGTAGTACGATATTATGTGTGGAGGGATAAAAAGTTAGATGGAATTTGAACATAGGTTGAAAGGAAAGGGGAAATAAGTATTGGATAAAAGGAGAGTATAGAAGATGTAGAGGGTGTGGTGTGAAGGATGAAACGTGAAAGCACTGTGGGAATGGGTGTGAGGGAATAGAATGGACAGAGGACCAAAGATTGAAGGTTGGAAATTGAAGAATGTGCATGGCGCATGAAGGGAAGAATAATTTGATAATGGAAAAGATTTTGGGAGAGATTAGAAAGAGGAAAATATAGAAGTAAAGGTAAAATTGAAGAGTGGGGATTTAATGGAAAGATCGAAAAGGAATGTGATGAAACTAAGAAGTAGAAAGAGGTATAGATGGAGTGGAAGGAAAGAGCAAAGAGAGTGGTAGCGTATGGAAGGTGAGAAGGAGAATGGACAGAGACCTAGTGGAAATTAAGCATAGTATTATAAAAAAATAAGAGAAGTTGAATTAAATTTAGTTTTGTATTTAAATGAAATATATTTAATTTTGTTATCGTGTAATATTGATGTTGTATATTTTTAATGCAATAAAGTTTTCATAGTACTCATCTAACGGGTAAAAGAGTGTTTCGTAGTTTGCGTTCAGTATTTTTCTGTTTGCAACATTTAGATGCCATTCTTAAGATGAATAGTTATTGAACAATTTAAGGTAGAGGGTCAACGGGACCTTAAATTCCTATATTCAGAAAAAACAAGTCATGTGGTCGAGCAATATACCAGGTGCTATCGGAAGTCTTGGATATACTTAATCAGGGAGA